>JAGDQP010006968.1:35773-69584 GCA_022664845.1 Lepisma saccharinum | reverse complement strand
TCGTGATGTAGTATAGGATATTAAAAAAAATTAGCACTAATTTATTTTAATATCCTATACTACATCACGATGTTCTTTGTTTTTTGTAGATCACCCCAAGTTGTTTCTTCAAGTTCAACGCATATTAAGCCTTCTGTCCCTGAGAACTGTTTTCAATTTTGAAAATGATATCTCACTGTCCGTAGAAGAAAGAGGAAAGTATTAATGATAGGTTCATATCAACGACAATTTGATGCTCACCTTTAAGTACACTGCATATGATTTTAATTTACTGTCGATCCTCATTTACACCCAATACATTTACAATTGTTCTGACAGTTCCAAGAGTTTTTTTATTGTCTCTCACACAATATCCATCGTTGTCACCAGTTTCTCGCCTCTCTTCTGAAGTTCTGTTATTGCTCAGGCAACGCAGCGTAGTATGCGTGTGCTGCCAGGTTATCATCCAGTGTCAGGTCTTAATCCCATGAATTGTACCAAGATTCAGAAAATACTGAAGCAGTGAAGGGTGACAGTACATGGGAGGCGATATACGTGGTCAGCCTAAATACTTAAAGAGTCACCACTAGTAACAACCCCCCCCCCCCCATAAATGGCTAAAATACATTAAAAGGCAAAAAAAAGGCATTATGTTTAGAAATACGCAACATAAGGTAAAATAGGAAAAAAAAGAGGCAAAATGAAAAACCTCTTTAAATGCTCCCACGATGAGTAAAAATGTTACCTTGGCAACGAAAACGAAAAGGCATTTTGCCAAACTTCCGGGCTCTACTTATCAGCGTAATGTAAATCTAAGTTCCCATTTATTTATTGAATATTAACCAGCTCAATTGTCTGATTCAATCAGTTAAACGTGGAGCTACAGTTGTCAACTAATCTTCCAAGGGGCAGATATTATCACCTATCCTGGTCAATTGAAAAAATGACTAATGTAAGTTGAAAAATCAAACTTAGGACTTCTTCTATCAGTAACTCTACAAATAATGGATTATGATCTCAAAAACTGCTCTTTGCTTATGATCTAAAAATATATTTGGAACTTCTCTCTAATGAAGATGGTAAAAATCTTTAGTACGACTTAAATCAAAGTGGTATGAGATAAATATTGTTATAAATATTAATAAACGCAAAACTGTCATTCACTAAGCGCAAAATAAATATAACTACACATATGCAATTCAAGGCGTTCAATTTAAAAAAAAAAATGCCAATTAAATAAAATATCTGGCTATAATTTTTTAGCCTCATTTGACATTCAATAAGCAACACTATGTCTATGAAAAATAAGGCATGTGAAAATTAAATATTAACCATGAGATTAGGAAAAAGATTTAAATGATCCGTAAGTTTTCAAGTTGCTGTATGTAGGATCTAAATATGTGCTTTTTCAATATGAAATATATCATGCAGTAAATATTCTAGGACATATGAAGTGAATCAATCAAAACTTTTCAGATTCCTAGTGTACAAAAGAATTCGATTTTATTCCAGATATTATTGCTCATCTCTACTTGCAGAAATTTCGATCTCCTGACCTTGAAAAAGAAGAGAATTGTTAACCATATTCCTTTCTAAAGTAATTACTAACGAAATTTATTTTACAAATTTAACCAGATTTATTAATATTAAAGTTTTCCCACTTATATATAACTTGTATCGGTAACAATGTTTCTTCCTTCTATCGCAATGTCAGAACAAATTCTATGTTAGTCATATGATGAACATGTCTGACTTATGGTTGCCAAAGATAACGAAAACAAGTACACGTTCTAGAACAATGCAATGTTGCGTATATTTACAGTATTTTCTGTTTTATTTGTTTATTTGATTGAATACTAATTAGGCATTAGCCTGTTATTTACGAATAAATAAGTATATAAATCTACCTTACTTAAAATTGTGTTTCTACACTTCTGAGGACTAAGGCTGTTTTATGTTGAAAAGATGTCAGTCAGTCTTTACCGAGTGCAATTTCGCGTAGAAGGGAATGAGGAAGGAGTCGGTTAGTATCCATAACTTCGTTGCTCTGCGGGCATTCAATTGGTAAAACCACAAAGCGCTACCCAGGAAAAACGTAGTCTACAATACTAGTGTAGTGCAGTAGGAAAACGATAAAAGAGTTTTCGGATGAGGATGAAAGCGATAAAATGAAAAAAATTAAACAATGTTAAAATATACAGATGATTTGACTCTAGTTGAGGAACAAAAAATATTATTAAAGGATCTTCGGAACAAACTATTGAAAGGCTGTGGTGCCTTTACCATGAATATGATTGTAAATAAAAGAGAGAGCGAGAAAAAAAAATACTATAGGTCAGAGAAGAGAAAAAAACAATATATAATGTACTATAGGTTATTTCAGGGATTGAGATGAGTTGCTGAGCACAATTTAATAGTTCGGAAATACTTTATTTCTCTTTGTTAGATTACAGAAAACACCCCCTGCTACTTCTGATATATCATAAATTCATTTATTGGCCAATTATCATTTCCTTATTCTTAGTTGGACACTGATCTCTCGGATACTATAAGAACGTGGCGAGAATTATATACCGTATCTAGAAAGTTTTATTCGTATTGTTAATGGATCATGTTCTGTCCGGAGGAAGAATTATGGTTCATAATTTACTAGGTAAGGTGAATCGATGGTGATTTACCATTGTATTTCAACGGATGAAAATAAGATCTTACGGACGGACCTACAGTTTAAAGTGGAATCCGAAGCCCTACTTTGCAATTTCTCCACCGGGAATAGGGTTACCTACCGTCAGGTTTTTACCAGACGTGTCCAGCTGTTTAACCTTTCTAGTAAATGTCAGGCTGGTAATTTTTTGTTGTTGTTGGAAAAGACCGACATTTTAAAAAATAAAATGAACAAGACGTTATTACACCTCGGCTGGCATTGTCTGTGTTCTTTGCGGTAAACTCGATGGTCATGGGCGGACACGAGTGATAATTTGTCGCTATTTTATAACTGCTAGAATACGTGGCTGGTACTTCTGGCGATATATCGAACTCGAATATTTTTGTTTCCGTTTTATTAAGAGGAAACGGATGAGCTGTAGTTGCTCTTTTCCGTTTTTGTTTATACATTATCACGGGACTGCGGCATAGGATCGACACTTCATACGATAGAAACTTGAATTTACCTCTCAACCTTCGACACCTCAGGCGAAAAAAACCTGTTTCGGCCGTATGCAGTGTCGATCGTATGAAGTGTCGATCGTATGAAGTGTCGATCCTATGAAGTTCTCAGGTGGAATTTTTCTCATGTTTCTCCTCAAAAATAGTTTTAAAAAATAATAATTTAATTTACTTTTTTTAAGCTCTACATATTTCTTTTATTGTGAATTTTGTTCTTGATCACCAGATATATAAAAAAAAAAGCTTTTAGAAAAGTAAATTACCTGCATAGGATAGACACATTATATGATAGACACTTCATAAGATAGAATCTTCATACGATCAAAACCAGTGTTGCCAACTTAAGTATGAGAAATTTTCTTACTTATTAGGAAAATTATCGACTTTATAGAAAAACTTCCGTTTGTTGCTGCAATCTATTACGAACCAAGAAATGACATTATTATTATTATTATAGTGGAAGTAGTAGTAGAGCTCGGGCATGTAGGTACTAAAGTACCAATGAGATGTCGTGGGTTCGATTCGAATCGCCAGCCATCCTGTTCTCTCTATTTTCCTCAGCCCTACCAGAAGTGCCGGGATGGTACTTTGTAAACAGGAAGAATGAACCTTGCCAAGTTGTCTAGAGTTATTTTAAAAAATACACATATAAGCTGTTTAAAAATTGGAACAGCTTCTGTAAGACGAATGTTTCCCCAAGTTTCCAAATAAATTTTGGAAATGTCTCCTACATTAGCTGTTATAAATGTTACATGTACTTTAGTATTTGGGGTCTAATATCAATCTCTCTTTAAATTCGATTAGAATTTCTTGTTTCTCAAATTTTTAAAAATATATATATGTTGGCTGCCATTAGCGCACTTCAAATCAAATCTACAGGAAATTCATTTTGGTTCTTACCTACATGTTTTTCCTGGGAGACAGATGTTCTTAGCAGTATTATTCGTATGTACTTTTACTGCTTACATACCGCTGAATGTGATTTTTTTAAAACTATTCAACCTGTAGAAAAGGGGAAAACTGATTCATTCAGTTACAAGAGAGCCGTTTCATAATGCAACTGAAACAAACACGAAACGAGCTTACTTCCGGTCTACTATCAAAACCGAGTCATTCAATAGCTTAATTTCATACCAGTGGCGGTTTTTCAGGTGAAGTTAGTGAAGCTGTACTTCACCTATTATTTTGTTCTTGCATTGACTAAATAAACAAAAATTGTTTCTGAAAGAAAATGAAGTAGCGTAACAAAATTCCAGCAGAAAAACAAATAAACTGTTTCCAATTTTGTATGCAGCATAAGTAAATTTTCTAGCGCTAGAAGGCACCGTATTCTTAGGAAGCTGAAAACGTTACTTTTATATACCTTCGAAAAAATCTAGCTATAAGTGCTTTTTTATGGCGGGGACAATTTTACCGCGGTGAAAATCTTTCCGTTGACGGGACGGTGAACTTCTGGTTGTCATGACAACCTAGACGCTGTAGGCTATACTGGCCAGTGCGAGATAGCGTTGAGGATAGCGGAAGAGAACCTGCAATCCGCTTTCAACGAAGTTACTTCTCTTCCGAGTTTCGGCTGTTCAGTGTGCAAGTAAAGTAAATTTGTCCCCACTGTATCAGCACCATGTGTACCTGTACAATTGTTCGTCTTTTGTTCATGTATGTATAGTGAAAGGGAATGACGATATTGACATGGCCTTTTAATAGACAAATATCCTTGAATAAGTATGTATGTCAGAGCTGTAATAGGCCTAGTGCCAAGTTGGTTAATTCAGGCGCACAATGCTAGATACAACGAATTAATTTGAAGTATTCTACTTCTGTTATGTATGAGCTCCTTGACTAAGCTACAGAATCCAATCTCAACATTATGGCTATGTTAATGGTTGATTTTTATAAAATGCTAACCTTACTTAAAATGTACTCTGGGTAGAAGTATTTTTATAGAATATTTCAGTTTACGATAACTCGGTATATTAGAGATTTCACTGAGTTGTTAGGCGTGATGGAATGGATTTGTAGAATTACGAAGATGGTCATAGTTGGAACTAAAGGGGTGTTATATTAATTGCATTTTTAGTCCGAATATATAGATTTAAAATATGCCATCCGCTACGTTCCTTTTTTCACCCTAATTTATACATGCCCAGTCCACGTCGCCTAGTGATCTTTCACCACAGATCATTGATAAGGAACCAGCACAAGTTCAATAAACCTTTGAACATCCATGCGTTCTGACAGATATTTTTATATTTCCTCCATTGATTCCTGGATATCATCTGGAATAGAGACCTTAGACGTTCTATTCATCTCATTTCTGTCTGAAGTTGAGCTCGCTAAGTGATTACACTTTACACGCTTAAGACGTCAATGCTGGACCGCTGGTAAATATTGACATATAAATTATATATATAAATATTGTTTATAATATTTAATAAATATTGTTTTGTGAGTTACAGATTTCAACAGCAGAGTAATTTTGTGTGATTTTGACACATTAGGCCTAATATAATAGTCTCTGTATCTTAAGGAAAAATCCAATAATTTAACTGAACAGGTCAATAATTTAACTCTAATTGCCTTGAACGTTTATTAGCAAGAATAAATATTCTAGAGGTACGGGATTTTTTATTCGTTTAAAGATTTCAAAACCATCACCTGAAAGTCAGTATCAATCTCGTTACGAGTGTATTTGAATTGAATTTTATTTATAGCCCTTAGTCATGTTTTGTTTACATTAGGCCAGGATGGGAAAAGCAGAAGAAAGGAAGGAACTGTCCCAGCATCAAGCTGGTGCGAGAGCGCGAAAACTGGAAGAACATCAGCCAAGATGGCCTATTGGTGGGTTCGAAAGCAGGTGTTTC
This sequence comes from Lepisma saccharinum, assembly GCA_022664845.1. Classification (NCBI taxonomy): domain Eukaryota; kingdom Metazoa; phylum Arthropoda; class Insecta; order Zygentoma; family Lepismatidae; genus Lepisma; species Lepisma saccharinum. The sequence continues at coordinate 63,579 of JAGDQP010006968.1, read as the reverse complement.
CAAATGGGATAGCAACTAAGGAACGCCAGCTCGGCTCTCGCTTTAGTTGTAATAAAATATTCACCAAGGAACGCCATTCTTCAGACGTATGCCGAGCTTAGACCTTAGATGCCAGTAATTTAAATGTAAATTAAACTAAACTTCAAACGTAACTCTAAAATTGTGCACTGCATCTGAAAAATCACTGTGTATGTATTGTTCGAATGATAAATTTTAAAGCAGAAAATAAGTTGAACTTAGGGGAACCTGAACGGAAAATGTCACGAAGAATATTTTAAGCAGGCCATCATCTAATTTCATTCGTATTTTTTCTCTCTATACATTGCCTTCCTCTAATAGTAATATTAAACTTTCAGCGCTCAGCATGCATAAAGGTCCTTCAATGCTGGTTGTGTCTTTATGCAAATAATTTTTGGGTTGAGTAAACTATCACTTTTCCTCATTTACAAGACCTAGAATTCTTATTCTTTCCATTTGTATTTCCACGGGATATAATTTTCATCACTGATTTTGTCTTTGCATGGCATTTAGGAAACTTTCGTTCAGTAGCTACCATCCCAAGTTTGGAAGTAGACTACCATCCCGGCATTTGCTTAGTGTGGCTTACGAAAAACATCAATCAGGATGGCGGTCGATGGGAACAATTCCAAGACCTTTCGATTGCTAAACCGACGCTCTACCAACTGAGTTACGGCTGTTCGGTCCCCGTCACTAATGCACTGTACATTCATTTGAATCCGTCTAATATCGGCATTGGAAATGTGCGTATCAAATCACAAATTATAATCATACGTTACGTCGATGAGTATAGTACTCTGAAAAGGAGGACAGTCTCAGTTTAAATCCCTACGCTGCGATAGTTCATGCAACTGGTGTTTTAGTTTATTCCGTTCTTCCTGCTTCACATTTAAAAGGTGGAATGTTCGATTTGAAAATTTTAAGTTAGGCAGTTATTTAGTACTCTTCTCAGTTAATGACCTTTATACAAATAAACAATAAATATACTGTATAACTACACTATGCAAGTCTAGTACTTTATTCTCTGTTCTACAAGTGGAAAATTCTTCTACAAAATCATTAGATTTGCCACTGCCGAATGACTTCTTGTAAATGAAATTTAGCAAAGTACTGCATTTTTCTTGGGCGTATACTAACATGAGCATGTTTGTAGTTAACACGCTCAGTCGTCGTCGAAATTTGTCATATCTTCAACTATATTTAAATATTTATAGTGGGTCCCAACTTTTAGCAGTTAATTTCTCTACAAATATTCATCAACATTTAATATGATAAGCGGCATTACGGGTAAACCAGTCAGTCCAGGAAATTCGGGATGAATAGAGAGAATGGGTACATTAATGATTTGGATGCACTTCACTTACGATTTTGACCACGAGCCGCCACTGTTTCATACCAATCATACGACACCTAAAAAGGGGTAGAGAAGTTAATCGTCCTTTAAATATGTGTAGGCCCTATTGTATACAGAATGAATCAGACATGAAACAGAGGTTTTATCCCATATACAGGGTCTAGATTCAACTAGTTCTATCATGGTTAACACATCATACGGAAACAATTTTGCTATCTTCAAAACTGAATCTAAAATTATAAGCACAAGAATGCTTTCTACAACCTACTCATTATAGTTGTACTTGTAACCCTTCGGTTTACTCCGATATTTAATCAAGTGTGTGTGTGTGTGTGTGTGTGTGTGTGTGTGTGTGTGTGTGTGTGTGTGTGTGTGTGTATGTGTGTGTGTGTGTGTGTGTGTGTGTGTGTGTATTAATCAAAATGTTATTGTTTTTAAATTACATTTTAGAGCTGATATAGAAATGTATGTAAATAAGTTGCCAGCACTTGATTTTTAATCATTTACATATTGTTTATTTAGAACATCCCCATATTATGTTAAAGTGATTTTCGTACATGTATTTTTATTCTAGGTTTTCTTTTTTGCATTCATACTCTCTCGTTTTTTATATATAGGATTTTAGCCAGCTTCTGTTAGTACAGGAAAAGCTTTCCATTCACTCCCCTCTCCGTTTTCTTCCCAACGACTTTTTTAAACTTTTTTTTTTTTTTTAATAGCGTTATGCGGGGCGTATAAAATAGCAAGCTTCCTCGGCCTTTGACTGACTCTCACTCCTTCGGTCAAACTCTTCACTCTACGTCCCTCCGTCGTCGGCCTCCATCGGTGATGTAGGCTTTCGGACTCTGAAAAACCAAAGTAGTGTCTTTGGTTAAGTTACATTTTGAACTTATCGTCGCTTCTGGAGTTAATGTACTCTTAGAAGTTAGACTCATATTGTTTCGTAGCAACAAAACATCGGACACAAGATATCTCACGAGTCATGTTAAAATTGTCGGTGAAGGGGTGTAACTCGAAAAATTGCGTTTTTAAGTCATGACTACCATTCATGTCTGACTAACCTCCTCTGTTACCTGTCAAAAATTTCGTGGCTGAATTCCCTTCAATTGGCATATCTTGAATTTTTCTATATTAAAAAAATGCGAAGGGGCGTAAGTAAGATACGCCCATTTGTTGTTTCTTCAGTGGCTGCTAAGAAATGAAGGCGCGTACTGGCGTAACCTTCTATCGGTAAAGTCCTTTGTCGGCAATGCCGCCACCGGAAGAAAAGAATGTTTATTTCAAGCTTTGCTGACAACCAACCACGGTTTCTTTTGTTTGAAAGTGCCTCAACAATTCAGTCAAAGTAAGGATAGAAAACATACGTGTTTTTCTTCTTTCAGTTTTCTATGTTCATGTTTGATCAGATTCCAGTTTCCTATGCTTAGGATTTAGAATTAACAGCATTGTGCAACTGGCTCTTGTTGGAAGAAGTTGCTCCCAAGATGGATGTGTTAGTAGAGTGGGATACTGAAGGACTGAATGTTGTAGCAGATGAGGAATTGGTGTGTATTTCAGGAAAGGCAATTGCTGTTGGTTCCTGTGTACAAATGTTTTTGTTACCGGATAGAGAGTGGTATTGTCGAGTAGTGAAGGACAGAATGTTCCGACGCTTCGGTGAAGAAAAGTGTAAGAAAAGTGTCAACAACTGGTGAAACTGAAAGTGAAGATTCTGAAGATGATGTTCCCCTCACACAATAAATAAAACGAAAGAAAGGAAACGAAAATCTAAATTCCAATTATAGTGATATTATACATTGTGATGGAGACGATTCTGGCGTTGATCCAACATATAAAGTAGGTACGAGTGTGAAGTACGAGGTTGTGAAAGAGAAGTATTCAGTGCAAGCCCGATGTGCAATATCTCGTTGTGCTGGAAACACTTCGATAAACCATTGAATTGTGAAAACGGCCATGAACTGATTGAACCTTCGTGTAATGTGAAGAAACGAGTGAATGAGACATCTAGAAGTGATGTGAATGTGGACCCACTGCCAGAAAGCTACGAAATGGAAGGATCTCCTAGAGAAGAAGAGCATTTGTTGCTTGAAGAAAGAGGCTGTTGGAAGAGAAAGAGAATTGTCGCCAAAGATTTACGAAGCAAGGGTGAATCATATGTTAGTCCATACCCAAAAAAGTTAGTTCCAGGAAGAAATCTGAAAGTAAGTTATGATGGAAAATGTCAAAAGTTTGGTAAAGAATGCTTTAAAATCACAGATGCTGAAAGACTTGAAATTTTTAAGGACTTTTATGCAAGTGGCGATCTTCAGCTTCAGCGAGAATTCAACAGATATGTAAAGGCTTCTGACGTTCAACACAAAACTGCGCAAAATGAATCTCGAAGATCAAAAACAAATCATTATTTTTACCTAAGAAAGAAAGAGAAGTTGTATCCGTGTGTAAAATCATGTTTCTAAACACACTTTCAGTATCAGAGAAAACTGCGAACTGTTCTAGCCAAACGAAGAGACTTAGGTAGGTGTCATTGAGAAAGAGAAGAGAGGAGGAAGACGTCAGAGCCATCTGGAAAGGGACAAAGTAATAGAGAAAATTATAATAGAACACATAAACAGATTCCCAAGAGTCGAATCTCGCAATTGCAGGAAAAGATACAAAAAGACAATATTTGAATTCGGATCTCACGAAACGCAAAATGTATAGAATGTTCATTCAGGATCATAAGATCACCCTTTTACCAACTTACCAGACATACAGAAAGATATTCAAAGGCATGAACCTTTCTTTTCGTCGACCGAAATTGTTTCATTGTAATGCGAGACCCGGAGCCCGGATCTTCCTGTTCACACCAGCCTGCTGGATTCTCTCTTACTTTGTATATGTAATAAAGGAGTTTTCCCATCTTCCTTTTTGTAGTTCTGAAAGTGTATCAACGTTTTGTGATTCTGGTTTTGTTACAGCGGTTTGCCGGTATTCCCTGTTAATTTCCCATTTTGTCTTGTGTTGTTATTTGTGCTCATGTATTTGGTCACGCACCCATATATGTATCCACTCTTCACAGAGTCTGAGATTTTAATCTTCCATTAGGTACTATTCTTTTTCTTTCCCGGTTTATGTTGAATACGGTTTAAGTCGTCTGGTGGTTGTGGTTATTATTTTTGAGAGAATTAATTTGGATTTTATTTAAGGCTTTTAGGTAGCTTTGGCTCAGACCTATTATTATAGTATCCTAAGTTTCTTTTTTTTGTATATAGACAAATTTGTTTAGTCGTCACCCAGCCATGTACTGACCAGGCTTTTGGCTGCTTGACTTGCAATATATTCAGTTGGTTACATCTCTTTTATCTTCCTCATTTTTTGGTTGGTCTCCCACTTGGGGGAGGTATCCAAATAGTCCTGATATTTGAACTTTTCCGGTTTACTTGTTCAAGTTTGTTAATCATTGTTTCTATCACCGGGCTTCATTGAAAGTTTCTGGTTCATGTGGTCCATATATATTGTTTTGGCCCTTAAAACAGCCGAATTTTGTTTTTAATTACACTCTTCTCTTTCGTTTAGTTTATTTGTTTTGAATTGCACAGGGAATTACCCATATATATTCTCAGGTTGGTATTCAGCATAGGTATCTCAGGGCAGGACACATGTACGGATTGTTCCAGTAGCTGTGCCTCTTTTTTATAATTTCTTTCCACCATATCTAATACAGTACTTGCATTAGAACCACCAACTCCGAGTGTATTGTAGGAGGTAGTGGGTAGAATACTACATACTTGGAATGATTTTGCCCTTTCTACTATTTATGCTGAGATACAGCTTTCTTCGTGATGTGTTCAGGCATCTTTGGTTCGTCGTTTTTAGGTAGGAGATTCAGAATTCTCCATATGTGTTGAATATCGTCCTTTGTTTAGTTATGTCTGCAGAAAGTTGGTTGGTTTCTGTCGATAGACTCTCACATGATTGTGTCATAGTGTGTTAGGTATTTTGCAATTCTTAATTTCAGTGTGATCTTTTTCTTTTCTAACCAGTCACAGGGTGAGTAGCCACAGGCTCTACTTTGTTCTGATGAGCAGGGACACCCTGTATTTCTTGTCCTTTGAGTCTGTTTTTCATTGAGTTTGTGTCAGCTTTTATTACTATAGTATATATTATTATATAGCTTTTAATTTTTTAAAAACAATTGCCTAGAGGCAGTTTCACAGAACATCTTGGCCCTAAGAAGACATGTGGTTAGTAACATCTTCGTTTTTTGACAATCTGTATAATACAGAGTAGTTTGTCAATTTATGTTGTTAGGATTTGCCCAGTGTCTCAACCAAGCTTTTATATTTTTTCTTTAAACCTAAGGTTTCGTTTTTGTATTTACTTTGTGCTACGTAGTGCTTTAGCAAGATGTTTATTTTGTATCAACTTGCCGAGTGTTTATTGAAAATTTTTTCAGTCACTCCTCAGCCTGTCGTTGGGCCAAGAGAGTGCCAGCTCACCCCTGCTTACTAGCTGGGGCGATATGTGGTGGTCTCCTCCATTGCTTCTTTCCTTGTACTTAGAAGTACAATTTTGTGCGCTCAATTTCCAGTTGTACTTTTTCCAAGTACATAATTTCCAAGTACAATTTGTAGTGATACTTCACTTTTTCAAGTAGATTGTACTGGAAGTACAAGAGGGCCAACTTTTCAAAATTGTACTAAGAAGTACACTTTTGGTGATACTTCGCTTTTTCAAGTAAATTGTACTAGAAGTACAAGTGGATCGCTTTTCTTTCTCTAAATGTACTAGAAATGTACAGGTTGTGGTGTTCAAGTTTCCCAACCATTCGAGGCCGTACTAAAAAGCAGTGTCGGACTGGGCCCCTCGGGGCCCCGGCTGGAAGAGCAGTTTAGGGGCCCCACAGTAGGAGTCGTATACATCCCGTAAAATACGGGATCGTCCCTTTCTCAGAGTTCTCTCCAGGTGTCCCAAAAATGTTTTCCGGAACTCTAAAATGTCCCGTGGTTTGTTTATGGAATACAAACTACAGGGTCAATGATTGTTAATAAGGTCAGTCAACCAAATACTAACATGATAGCTCATTGTTTCTCCCAAAAAGTCATTTAATTTATACTACTTTCAAGTGACGGACAGGCAATACTGACAATAACTATTTTAGTTCGAAAAATTTAGCGTTTAGTTGTAGTAGTTGCAGTAGTATCAAAATCGTTAAATATGTATTTACATATGCAATATGGAAAATGTGTCATTATCCTAGCCCTACTGATAACATAAATTCAATTACTGTAATGTAGAAAAGGGGTCCCATTCTGTTTGCTCTATTGTAAATTCAGGCTATAATGATCATCATAATTGAACGAAAAATGACGGATGTGCTAAGTTTTCTAAATGCTATTTCTGTTGTACACCGCACTAACCTTCGAGAAGGAGCCCATAAGTTATTGGGGGCCTTCTGGACGTAGTAAGATCTACAGTTATCTTTCTGATGTCTGTGGGAATATTCAGTGACGTACATCTGATGTAGGCCCGAATTTCGTGGTTCTTTTTGTTAAATGTTGTAGATACTTAAGGCCACTTTAGACGATACAATTTCTCGTACGATGAATCTTAGCGAAAGCAGTGTGCCAGCGTAAAAAGAAAAAAAAGTTATGGATTTATACCATAGCATCTTGTCCTATTGTAGCATTCTTGCCTTCACACTCTAGCACTACTGCTAATCGTAAGATACATCGTAGCATAAATACTGTCGTCTAAAGCGGCCTTTACATAAGGATTAAAAATTTATACAAAAAAAAAGTTGAAGGTGGGGCTCCGGCCGGGATTCCGGCCCTCCGGCCCTGGCCAGTCCGAGTCTGCTAAAAAGTATAGATGTGTGGTGTGTAAGCTTCTTGTATCTTCGTTGTTTCCATATGGTCTCCTTGTAAGCTACTTGGGTACGGTCTGCTGCCTTTGACATTGCAAGTCAAGCAGCCAAGAGCCTGGTCAGTACATGGTTGGGTGACCACTACACCAATTTGTCTATATACAAAAAAAAGAAACTTAGGATACTAAAATAAGACAAAGCCTTAAATAAAATCCAAATTAATTCTCACAAAAATAATAACCACAACCACCAGACGACTTAAACCGTATTCAACACAAATCGGAATACCGGAAAGGAAAAAGAATAGTACCAAACTGAAAATTAAAATCTCAGACTCTGAGAAGAATGGATACACATATGGGTGCGTGACCAAATACATGAGCACAAATAGCAGCACAAGACAAAATGGGAAATTAACAGGGAATATCGGCAAACCGCTGTAACAAAACCAGAATCACAAAACGTTGATACACTTACAGAACTACAAAAAAGGAAGATGGGAAAACTCCTTTATTACATATACAAAGTAAGAGAGAATCCAGCAGGCTGGTGTGAACAGGAAGATTCGGGCTCCAGGTCTCGCATTACAATGAAACAAAAATGAAGCAAACTAATGTATTTAAATTCAAGAACTGGCTGTTTCAATTGTTAAAAGATGCTGTCCACAAACAACGCACAATAACTTATCAAGTTATCTATATCTTTAGGAAGATTTCGAAGCAATACTACCTATTCAGGTGGGTCGAAGTTGAGCACTTCCGGAAAATTCCCTCATATCTTCACCGATCATGGTCCCTAGACTCCAAAAATACCATTAAAAAAAAAAATCGATTTTGAATATGTAGCAATCATATATATATTTATATATAACGCTTTTTGGCACACGATAGCGGCCGCATTTCTTAGCCGAATCAAACCAAATTTAGAATACGTATATATTGGGTTAAAAATTCAATTCCATTCGAAGATGGTCCAAATCGGTCCAGGAATTGGGGGGCTAAGCCCCCCGAAATATTATGTTTAACTTACTCTAGTGGCCGCATGTCTTAACCAAACTTGCCATAGATATACGGTATATTGGGGTAAAAATTCGGCCCGTTTGGAAGAGGGGCCAAATCGGTCCAGGGGTTCGGGGGCTATGTCCCGCCAAACGTTCTATGTTTAGCTTATGTAAACAAAATAGTACAGACTAAAATTGATCACAATTCGAAATCTACCTACCGCCTGCAGGCAGATGCAAGAAGGAATTATTTTACTATAGTATAGAAAGGTATCGTACATCGCGCGCTGATAAATATTGTCGTTTCCTACGATCGTGCAAGTTGGCAACTCTGTTGCTGTCTCCTACATTTCTCACAGTCGCACCCACGTCACACACTACGTAAGGGATCACGTGATCGCGGATAACCAGTAGTAGAGTTTTCGATCGTATGAAGTTTCTATCCTGTGAAGTGTCGATTCTACGCAGTTCTGATCTGCTTTTACCTCCGTAGAATTAAAACGCGCTTTTCAAAATAAATTATTTGTACACTATTATCATATTAATCACAAATTCTTCTTTTTTAAAGCGTTGATCACACACCGGATATAGTGTCGATCGTGTGAAGTGTCTATCCTATGACGTGTCTACCGTACGAAGTTTCGATCGTATGAAGTGTCGATCCTATGAAGTTTCGATCGTATGAAGTGTCGATCCTGTGCATGTAACCCCATTATCACGGCATACTTCTGCCAACAAAAATCTTCATTGCTGCGAATTCAGTGTGTCCTGCAAAAGCCTGCTTTTTTTTCGAAGTTTTGTCCTGCATTTGACAATTTCCAGTTAGTAACCCGGGAATCGAATGCCAAGGCGACAAGCAGAAAGCAAGAGTATTGCGAGAAGCAATCCCTTATGCTTCAGTGTATATTATGGCAAAAGGTAATAGAAAAAATAATAATAATTGAATACTTTGAACGCAATACGGACTGGAAGGAAATGACTTCCACAAAACAGGAAAGAAAGAAAATTAGAATCTGTCGAAATCTAGTTTGGAGATGGGAGAATCAGATGAAAAGGAAATGCATGAAGTACACAAGGTACACAAGGTATATATATACCTTTCCGGAAGTAAAGAGAGAATAGAGAACTAGCTACTAAAAGCATCATTACAATGCACGGGTCAGAATTTTTTAAATCTTATTGCTCAGACGAACAGTTTGTTATTCTTACTTGGTGACCATGACAATTTTAAATGTTACTTCAAGAAGGCTTTGGCAGCGACAGATTTCTTCCTGAGGGAATATGTAAAAATAATCTACGGGAAGATCTGTAACCATTGTGCAATTTAAGAGAAGAAAAAATAAACGTGATAGATCTCTGAGAGAGGATGTTTCAAGAAATGTCATGAAAAGATTTCGTAGAACGAAAATTACTTTGTTAGGCACTGTATATCAGAACCCGAAGTAATGAGAAAAGCTAAGCTTGCTCTGATGAGCTTCTTGCAAACGCTAACGAAAATTGTGATAATGAAGTTGAAGACGAAATACTGCTTGCTTTTAGTATATATATAAAAAAATAATATTTTAATTTCTTACTACCTTGTAGGCTTCAACCGGCTCCTCGAAATCTTCTATTGAGTAAAACAGCGTGTGTAAATAACATGGTTACATAATATCAATATAAATTATTACTGCGAAAGCTGGAGTCAGTTTCCTGAATTCAGTTATACGAAAACAAAAGCAACTACTTCATCTTCGTGACCAACAGCTTGTAATAATGACATGAAACTGACATTGCTAGAAGAAGAAATCGTGTATCTTGCTACTCAGTGATCCAATTTCTGAGAGAGTTCTCGGATTGTATTGTTGGTAGGTTATGTTGAAACCTTGTAAATAAAGAATAAGAAATGATAATTACTTTTTTTTTTGTAAATGTATTTATTATTTTGTGGACGAAACGTTTCTTTCTAAATAAACCCTAACAATAATAACAATGATTAGTAACTTGTTGAGTATTAAATTGATAGGTATTAGAAAGAAACTAGTACACCATAAGATATATATATATATTCTGCTAATTTTAGGAACCAAAGAATTATAATGAGAAAGCTCTGGAATAATTAACTTCAGGGTAGTAAGAGTTAGAAGACAAGGTGAAAGTTCATTAGCATTGTGTCAATATACTGTCACTCTCACTATTAACAGACATTGGATTTCGTTTTCACTTGCTCATGTTCCTATTTCCACATCACTCCTTTCCATATTTCATACAAAAAAGAGCAAGTATGTGTTTGTGTCATATGTAGGAAGTTGCTGCTTTTCATATATGTAAAAAAAAAACCGCAAAGGCAACAACACAATAACACTATCGAAGCATTACTGTGTAGTTGGCTTAGAACATGAAACGTTGTCCTGGAAAACCCCATCAGCGTAACAATACTCTGTGTCTTCCCGTTCATTCATTGGGTGGTGCACACATATGTACTCTCTTCATACTCCCCCTTCCTTCTCACTTGAATGTATCCACGTTTCAATTTTACTCTCTTTTTTTTTAAATGTCTGATGATTTCCGTTTCCCGCAGTGGTCATGACACTGGGTCCACGGTCATCGATTCTCAGAGAGAGAGAGAAAAATGGTATTATTATATTACGAACATATAACCTCCAGCTGGTATATAGATCCATATAATAATAACAAATACTCAGTGAATGTCTCTTATTCAATGAGAGAATGTCCGGTGCTTTAACCTTGACAGCACTGGCCTGACAATAGATTTTTTTTTTAAATAAAAAAGAAATACGTTTTAAAAGGCAATGAGGGAATTCTGAGCGATTTCCTTTGGGATTTACTGTCATCCAGCAAGGACATTTCGAAACATTGAATGAGCCTTCTGAACTTGGTTCTTTATTTTTATTACATTTTTTATGCTTTCGCCCAAACGATACGTAACAGCTATCCAGTAGTCATAACGGAACTTCTAGATCGTCACTAAATATTCTAATTCTTTAATTTTCAATTAAATGTAAATACTGGGTTTTACTGGCTTCTGCAGCGAAGTCCATCTTAAGTGTGAGGGATTCTTACAAGTAAACCTAGGGAACTGTAGACACGCTTATTTCCTTGAAACTCCGGGTAAGTATGGTGCAAGTGAAAATATTTGGAGCCCCGTTTTCCGTTTTATTTGGCCCATAAAACGATTTACAAATAGGCCTATATATGGATATTTAACCAATCTTCCCATCTGTAAATCACGAAAAATGACAAAGTTCATGACTATATTAAAATTGTCATAACTTTGTCAAATTTCATCCGATTTCCACGATTTTTTTTTTCAATTGAAGGAGAAACAATCCTCTATAAGACTGACAAGTTTAATTTGTCATTGCAGTTTATACGTAGTAAAACCTACTTCCCCACCGATTCGGTTATGGTGAAATAGCTTTTCCAAGCAATTCCCTAGTACTATACCCATGTACCAAAATATATTGGCCATATATTGACAATATATGGCCAATACATTTTTGTCAATATATAATATTTTGAAAAGATATATTGACATATTACTAATGACCGTTTTACTAAATTAGAAAACAACAACAATTGTTCCATTATTATTTTGCATTTCAAAATGTTCATTAAAAATCTATAAGAGCAGTTTTTTAATTAATTATATAACATAAAAAATTAACATTCACGTGTAAGAAAACTTCGCGTTTTTACAGCGTCGTTTCATGTTGTTTGTATTGACAGACACTATCATTAAAATAACGATTTAAAAATTATTATATTCCTATTTATTGTATATATACACTGAAACTTTGATATTCGGCACATATATATTTACTTATTTACCTGGATATGTATTCCGTAATCTATTTTTGTTAATAGAGTTACATATAAACTAGTCTTCCAAACATAAATCACATATTGTATACAAACCAAAATTTGTTTACCATATTCTCCCAAAATTATACTAATAAGACACATTAAATTAACATTATACATCATCTTGCTTGTACATATACAAATACTTCATTTTTATTGACATTTCTATATTGTATTTTAGTACATGGGTATAGTATTAGGGAATTGCTTGGAAAAGTTATTTCACCATAACCGAATCGGTGGGGAACTAGGTTCCACTATAAACTGTAATGACAAATTAAACTTATCAGTCTTATGTATAGAGGGTTATTTCCCCTTCATTTTTTTTTAATCGTGCAAATCGGATGAAAATTGACAAAGTTATGACAATTTTAATATAGTCATGAACTTTGTCATTTTTCGTGATTTGCAGATTGGTTAAAAACATTTGCAAATCGTTTTAAGGGCCAAAAGGGAAAACAGGGCTCCAAATATTTTCACTTGCACTATACTTTCCCAGAGCTTTAAGGAAATCGGCGTATCTACAGTTCCCTAAGTTTACTTGTTAATGAGCAGAGCTTTTGGGAAAAATTATAGACGTCGAAGATATAGACGATATTTATGTACTTCAAAGCAAATATAATAAGAGAATTGTCCTTTAATATTAACTGCAAGTACGAGGATAAGAAATCCGCACTCTGAAATTTTCTGAGTAAGAGTTGGTCCATGTAAATCCACCTATAGCCAACACATGCATCAATTCTATTCTTACGCAGTTCAGAAGGACATAACAATCAGCTGGAGGTTCATAATTACTTGTGAGACACAAATACTTTTCAACTCGAAAAGCTACACAAACGGTTCAGCAGAAAATTTCAAATATACATCAGCTCAATTCAAAATATGTAGGCCCAACACACAAGAGAAAGGGAGTACTAATATAATTTCAGGAGTTCGGTTTTCGATCCCCAAATGGGCAGACTCTAATAAAGGTTTCTTCATATGTGGAAAGCAGTCATGAACATGATGAGAAAATCTGAACTTTCTTTCATGTGATGTAGATAAAACTTGCAGAATATAAGAATCAAATTCAACATTTTTCTCGAGGGTAACTTTCGGGGGGGCTTTCCCCCCCGGACCACCACCTGTATCCATCACTGATGCGGAGGGCATACAATTTGATTTGAGTCAACACTAGGCTATATTTTCGTGATTCAACATGTTGACGAGGACTGTTATAGAACCGCGACAATCTTCGAACTTTTCTTTTTCTTTTGCTAATCTGAAGTTTGAAGACTAGAAACGAGACAGAAACGTTTCAAGGCTAGGGTATAGTCCTTGAAATTGGCCCTCCAAAGATTTTTTAAAATAAGGTAAAAATTAATTCGGCAAAGCTGATATTGTTCCCGACACATTGCTTATTGTTTCTTGGATGACTTCTGCACATGAAACACAATCTTCTTAGAGCGGAATATTCAATCTTTGCGGAATTTTGCATCGTAAGGAGTGGTTTTCAGCTAGATGCTCTCGCTTTTAGCGGAAAAAATTGATCTTTATAGATGGAATTGCGATACTTTTGGATGAAATTTATTCTTGAAACTTGAAAGAGCGAATTTTCATCTTTTTAGAGTGGTTTATTTCCCATCCTTTTAGAGTGATTCACAATGCATCATAGCTACTAGTGAAGTTTGTTCTCCGCCATTTGAAAGAGAAAGCCAACCTGTTAAATTTATCGCGTTATATTTAGTTAAAAATAACAACAGAAGACCTGACAACTTTTCTCAGTGACAAAAATATACCAGAAGACGTCAGGAGTAACATATGAACAATAAATATTTGAATGTTGTTCTCAAGTACCTGACGAGATGAAGGAAACTATTTCGAAGGCGTAGTCTCGCAGTTGGCAGGCTGGGTGAGCTGATAAGGTGTTAGATAGTTGGCCGGAAGTGTTCATAAGATGAAAATTTTTAACTGAATAGATAGAAATTCATCTAAAAGTATATTATACCTACGTTCCCATCGAAATTAGCTACCATACATGCCATCTTTTTTCGAGCGGAAATTTCTAATCTTTTCTCATATAAAATCCACTTTAAAAGAGTGGTCTTTCAATTTTTTAATTTAGTATGTAGCAGGTCTAAAATAGTTTACTCAATATTCATCCCAACAAGGGTGGACGTTTTATCTACCATATTAATGCACTTGAAGGTTAGGTTAGGTTAGGTTAACCTAACCTAACCACCAATTCAAAACAAACCATTTCTCTACGCTTCTTGTGAGGAAATTAACACGATACGTGGAAACAGGAATGGACTCTTAACGTGATACATAAAATTAACTAAAGATTAATTGCTTGGATGATCGAACTAATTTAGTAGCTGTCATATTTCCACACATATCACGAAATTGCGAGAAACTTTACGGCTTTGTTGTAGGGATTAGGACAAAAAAATAAAACGGAAAAAAATTTCAATTTTTCTTTACTGTTTGCATAGTATTAAATTAAGTGGCGAACCGTAAAAGTGACACACGCGATTATATGAAAGTGTTTATGGCTATTCCGACACACGTGCATAGCAGAAAACATTTCTCTTTAAAATGGCGAAGAAGAGGAGTCGCTTTTTCCTTATACGTACTCTAAAGATTTTCTTTATCATGCTGTGCATCTACGAAAGTTCTCGCGTGAGTTGTCGCTCCTGAAATTAATTTCTTGACATGCAGCTGTAATAATAATAACCAGAAAGAATTCTAAATCCAGGAAACAAAACGATATGGTAATTTTGCACAAACACACTAAAATTACTCTGTTGTATTCTGTTATAGTAAACTTCAATCATACTTCATCTCAAATCTTAGAAGCTACGACTAATCTATGTAGTAATTCCGAACCTACAGCAGTAGCAAAACTTAGGGATGTTTTTCTTGGAATTTGGGTGAGTAGCCAATAGAAACACGTGTTTTATTGGGTGTTCTACGTATAACATGTGTTTCAATTGGCTACTCAAATCGCAAGCAACACACGCTTGCAAGAAAAGTAACCCTGAGTTCAGTCTTTTTTCATCCTACTACCACTTCCATATTTGTCTTCTCCATAGAGTTAGGAATATAAATAGAGGGAACCTTAGGCTGTTTTGTTGGAGAGGTGAATGATACCAAGAGACGGAAGGGACGAGGCATTTCGGCCATATTGACTGGCCCCATATTTAGAGACCCTCCTTTCCGAGTATCTGTGGTGCACTGACCCTCCTATCGAAAAAGGCAATCCTCACAGTACTTGGTATAGAGGGACTGTAATGGGGCCACACAAGATGGCTGCCGATGAATCTTAATTTGGCTTCATGTGACGTCATCTATGTTCTCTCTATTTTCTTCCTAACTCTATGGTCTTCTCTCACACCTTGTTCACGTGCTGATTTTGTAATTACTTTATGCAGCAGCGTTTGGTTCGCAACCTTTTGCAATTCTCGAATGCCCAAAAGCGAATGATAATTAAAGCGTTTAGAGGATAAAGGTGTCATGTTACATTTTTCGAAGAAAAAAAATGAGTTCTGGTGGTGGGTGAAAGTATTATGTGTTATTCTTGCTCTACAACACCCCATTTAAGTTATTCCTCGTCTGAATAAAGAGATTCAGAAACGATGAATGGGATATGTTACACAGACAAACTAGTTTGTTTGTGGAAGAAGGTGGAAAGAAAAATGTAACATGACACCTTTATCCTGTAACCGCTTCAATTCATAGCGTCTTTCCTCCTGTCATGTCCTGCCAATAAACATTCTAACTACTCACACAATAATTATTACAACTAAGCACGAATTAATTATTGCAACTTATACATTTCATACAAAGGCCTAGTAACAGAAGAACTAAATGGAAATAAAAGGATTAATATGAGTTTTAAATTGAAGTTGCTGTTATATTAGACAACAGTGAAAAGTAAACAGATAAAATAGATCAGTTAGTGAAGACAATCTGAAAACATGATAATAAGGATATCATAGTGTTGGCAATGAAAATATGTAGAGGAAACGAGGGGATTATGGAGCAATGACAAAATTTATTTGTTTCTGGAATCGTCCATGAGAGCTGTTTCCAACTGCTGGCCTGCGAAATTATTTAACCAGTCCGTCGCGAAGTATTGCACTTAATTAGTCATTAATTTTGTAGATTTTTGAGTCTAAAAATTACATTTAACGTCAGAAACTAGAATGTGAAAAGAGAGTGACAATGACAGTGGCCGTTATTGCAGACACAAGCATTTTTTTAAGATACATAGTTAGTCAGATAGGGGCTCCATAATCTAATGGTTAGAGCGTTGGACTCACGTCCGCGTGGTCCCGGCTTCAATTCCAGGTTGGAGCACCCCTGCTTTCGGCGTCCACTCAGCTTCGTGAGGCAAACTGCGGAGTCACGTGAATAAAGACGTGACGGCCACTCGGTCTAGAAAGCCTGTTCGTGGCCAGGTAGCGTGCAGTACTGACCATACTGCCGTCACTCACGTGGACGCAGTTCCACTAACCGCGGACAGATGGCGTTGGGGCAGGTTCAGGACCTATCGGTCTGTAACTCCAGTTGTTATTATTAGTTAGTCAAATATGCACGATTTTGAAGATAAATTATGTACACAGCTAGTTTAATTCTTATTTTACCGGATTCAAAAGAAATGTCAAGATATGTACACTTAGATGCATGGGAATTGGCCAATAAAATAATTTTGGAGTTGGAAAATTTACGAACAATGTTGCAACGCTGAGTAATAAATACAGTTGAGCGAAACAATTGAACTCTGGTTTCGTGTTCTATATTTTCTATAAATCTGAGTGCATTTAATCAGAAGAAAATTTAAATTTCCTTAACTCCAATTAAATTAACTCCAATTGCCAGGTAAATTTGACGTACATCACTATGATTCTCATCTCTCATGTCTTAACATGGCTCGAACTTCAAATAGTCTGTAAACCATGCCGTCTCCCGGCCATTATAAATTTCCAGAGATATATCACCGGCTCTGCGAAATACGGAAAATTTCCGTAACGACTGTAACATGTATAGTGTATCTAACTAGCAGCGTTCACAATGTGCTTAGAATAAGTCAGCCATGCTTTATGAGTTCGAATGTAAACAAGTTTCGTATGAGTAAGTCACATAGATCTAATAAATCACATGGAAATAAGGCCAAACACTTCTGTCTTAAAATGATAACTGATATAATTTGAATTATGACCTTCAGGCAATTTTGCATCAGCCAGGATAGAACTGGGGGAGAGGAATGTGAAAAGAAAGTTGTCTAGAGCCTAGTTTGAAGGTACCAGCACGGCACTAACCTGAAAAAGGTCTTAGAAAACTAGGCTCTAAAACCAGTCAGGACGGACAGCCCCTAAGATCGATTGCAGGGTCGTTTGAATGTGAAGCCAAGGCTCTACAAACTGATGCACGAACGCGTGGTGATACTTGTCTTGCTTCATTTTTTTATATATTTCTGTTATAGATTAATGTCGCAGTAGTTAAATGAGGGGCTTATAAGGAAAATTATGAAGTGACGTTCGGATTCATCTTTTATGTATAACACGGAACACATGTGATACAAAATATTCATGTCATTTCAGTTCTTACGCCCTACAAATGCAGTGAGTCAAAAACTGTGGAGAATTTCTTATTTAAGGACCAGCAACTTTGAATCAGCGATAAGAGTTAACAGAAAAAGGAAATTAACACAGTAATAAATGGCATTAGTACATTATTAGATTTGAATCTTTTTTCTCCAAAGAGGATAACACTTTTAACTAAATGTTGTATGAAAATAAAAAGTCTTGCCATACAAGCTAAATTCTGTAATGCATTTACGAAAATTAAACCAACAGTCATAAAAGAATTATTAATTACCAAATTTTTCCTTCTGCAGAAATTGAAAGAAAGAAATGAACAACTACGCCTCACTAACAATAATCTTATGTTTTAGAACCCAGATTTGCAGACCAGATGGCAACTGTATTAATAACTAAACAGCTATATGTTCTACCATCTTATTGTCAAATACTGAAACTAAGGAGACTCATTTTTTTTGGTCGTCTCTCGTACCTCCTTTGCCTTGTAACAACACTTGTAAAGAAAGCGTTGATGGTTTATTTATAAAGGTACAGCAGGACTTTGGCCAATAGATCAATTTTGAAATTTAGGGCACATTCAAGACCTTTTAACGGGATGGATACAAGGTTGCAGAACAGGACCCATAAAAATGTAATAAGATAATAATAAAAATTGGGCTGGAGAGCAACGCTCAAATTTATCTTTTAACATGTGAAAATTCAGTTAGCTATATGAAAAATAAATTTAAAAACCGAGCTTTTTTTAAAGTTTACCTAAGGGCAGTAAAAAAAAACTATTCTTATTACTGTAGCGAGATTATCTTAAACGAAAAAAAAAAGTAAAAAGTAATGAATAATGAAGTAATCTTTATCACTTCCTTCGTTAGGGGAAGGGGGAGCGCTTTGATTGATAATCTTTCATCAGATCAGATCATCTTTAGCAACAGAAAAAAATATTAGGCTCAGGCCGGGATACAAATGACAGGATGTTGCAAAGTAGACGGCCAAGGCCTATTTGGTAGGAACCATCCCGGAATAAAAGGGGGAGTAAACAAATGTATACCCATTTTCTAGAAGGTGAAAGATTTTGGGGAAGTGAAAAACTTCTACTATCTTTGACATGTCACAGGTTGGTTGAATACTGACCTCACAGATGTTGCTGACTTGCTGTCAGTGCGTGAATCAGTAGTCAAGTAATCGGGGAACGTTAGAGCATCCACAGGCACAGACAGTGAGTGTGGACGTGCAGACAGGGACAGCGTATCGTGTCGGTGAAATGGATACCTAAAAGGAGCACAAAGGCAGTAATTCGGCTGTAGCCTGCCGCAACATTCGGCAAGTGTATGGTAAAGATCCAGTTGACGATAGCACGTATTGTCGATGATTTCGAAAATTCAAGGACGGATACAGAAGAAGCTGCCAAGTTCAATCACAGTCCGGACATCCATCCGAAGAGGATCTCGACCAAGCCATATGAAACAGGCCAAATCCAACTGTAGAAAGCCTTCCAGGTACAGAGGACAACAGTTGAAAAATGGCTTGAATAGCTGGGTTTCACCATCAGCTGAGTGCAATTTAACGGGAAGGGCGCGTCATAACCTGTGTTCCTTGATACCAAAATGAGCAGTTCTTCACACGCATTGTTACGGGTGATGAGAAGTGGATTTTATACCGGAACGTAAAGCATCGAAAGACCATGTGTCGCGTTTCTGAACCACCTCTATGGACGTCCAAACCAGAATTTCATCTCAAAAAGGTGAATGGGTGGTGGTGAGTTGTCAAAGTTATAATTTACTGGGAGGTCCTTGAAGCTAACCAAACCTTCTACTGTCTATAGTTGAACAGACTGCGACCAGCATTGGGATCGAAGCGGCCAGACCTCGTCAATCGCCAAGGTGTCGTCATCCAACATGACAACGTCAGGCCACATGCTGTTGTCATCACCCGTCAAAAATTGATGGATTTTGGTTGGGAGGTTTCGTGGCTCAATATCTCAAGAGGATAATTATGGCTCTTTTGGTCACACTTTTGATTCATTTCATATTTCTTTCCTTCTTCTCTTTCAGTTTCTTTCTTCTACCTCGTTATTCTAATTGTCTAATTTTGATTAAACTTAGATTGTGTGATATTAATAACTTTTTTTAAGTTTGGCCTTATTTAGCCTAAAGTGGTTTTAGCTCATTTTTATGCCCACATTTTGCTTGCTGAGCATAAACTCAAATACAACTACTTCCTTGTTTTTGTTGTTGTCTCCCCCACTCCCATTTTTTAAAATATTCTTACGAGAACATTTGAGATATACACGATTGGTGTTTCAGGAAGAGGGTTCGGTTGCTCTTGCTTGTGACTTCAAGATTTGAACTAGAAGGTAAGTAGCAGTACTAGCAGACGCATCATAAAGTAAGTGATTGTTATAAATATATGAAGATTAGATTTACATATACCCAAAAGAGCAAATTAAGAAAAGGAAACTTAAATTCAAAACTAACTGTGCAATTTCAGTAGCGGAAAAAATCTTTAAATAGAGAACTATCCTATCTAATTGAGTACCAGAGTATCGTTGATACTCCTGGACACCTTGAGAGGTAAAGGCGGTCTTGCGTGGGACTAATACCCCACCTCACTTCGTGCCGTAGATCCTCCATATCTTCCATACGTGCACATCGCATAGGTGATACCTTTACCTGTTTATCATGCAACGTACCCGAACGTACCCTTATATATTTTCTTATGAGGTAATTCCTATTTCTCCAGCTATGGGCGTAGGATTTGATTTTGATTTACACAGTATGTAAGGACTGTGTAAGAGAGCCATGCTAAGGAACAGAAGGAATAGAAAGAACCTTTTACTACAGTTACTAATCTCAAGAGAGCCTAGTAACTGTTAGAGCCGGAGCCCAAGAATACGGTAAGTGATTCTACATAAAGCTATAGCTGCTTATATTCATTTAGTTCGACAATACTCGTACGTTCGTTTCTCCGAACATAGATCTCATAATAAAATTAGATGTATGCCCATAGATATTATTATATTTAAATGTCTTTTAGATATCATTTCTTGTCATATTCAAAGTCTTTGGTTCATGTCATTTCATTCAGCATAAAAATTAGATCAACACTTTTGAGTTACAGTTTAGTATACTAGACATTTAAGCACAGCAAAATATTCAGCGTGAAAATTTATTATCACAGAAACTATTACGAAATTCGAAAGGTGAGTTTATATAAATGACTGGGAGGGAGGTGGGGTGACATTGAAGGTATAGTATAAATTAGTGCGCATCTCGCATGATGCGAGTGACGTCACAATCAAAAGTAAAGTTTGTAACTGAGAAAATTGGCATTTGCTACTGGCTATTTGTTGAATGTGAATTGTTATTTATGGCCTTCAGGCATCTTTGGCTCAGGTCGGGATAGGGTAAGGGAAAGCATGCTGGGAGGAGTCGGCCAGGACCTGGACTTAAAAGGTATCGGCACAGAATTTCCCCGGTATGAGTGAGGACAAACCTTGCTTGTGCCTGAAACTAATCACTCACATCTTATTTCAATACAGATTTTGTAAAGCAAACTATTGGTTAGTGAAAATACAGAAAGAAAAATAGGTCATTGCAGCGACCGTTAATCGACGCAGAACCCTCCTATTGCATGTTGAATGTCAACTGTGTTCTACCGTTGTTGCATATTGGATACTAAATTACACATTAAACCAATTTCCTCAAATTAACAAAACTTAGAACAACTATCTGACCGGGAATTCCAGAAATATTCCTCAATTAAAACATTCACAAGGAGGGGAGTGCCTTAGTATTGTATATAAGCAGTGATTGGATGGTTCAGCTGGGTCAAAGGAATATCAAATGTACAGATAAGTCGGTCGTTACGGCGTTAGTTTAATGATGGAACATCTGTCACCTGGCATGCAGCGTGAAGATCCGGATTTCGATTCCCGATCCCTTGCAGAACAAGTTATCGATGCATTTTTCAGCATGCTACCATTATCATTTGTGTAGAGGAAGTTAATTAACATACTGGCTAGAATTGTCTTCAATGCGACACTAAGTAAACATTTATTTTATTAAGGCTAAATCCAAGTGGGTTTTCCCGCACTTTTTGTTTTACGTCAGTTATTCAGATTTCAGTAGAGGAAAGCAGAAATTAATTTTCACAGACCAAAGTTTGTTTCATCCTTCAATATTGAGTACAATTAGTTTTAACAAAAAAATAATAGTAAACTCAGGATTGTGTGCAGACAGTATTGGGACATTATTCTGTCCCAAAAGTGTCTGCACACAATCCTGAGTTTACTATTCCTCCTCATCTTTCCGATAAGATAAAAAACAAAAAACAATTAAGAATCTTCGCGTAGGAATATAAAATCAATTCAAGAAATATCTGTGAGCTTATAAAATCTAATCTCATGCAGTGAAACCTTTCTGCAAGCTAATCCAGCCTAACCTAAATAGCTCATAGCCCATACATAGCATGCAGTGTAGAAAGGAATGTCGCTTGTCAATTAAAACAGTTTCATAACGTAGAGAACATCTTTCTATATCACACTATGTTATCGCTGCATATTTGAATTACGATAAGCAATCACAGAGGTGCAACAGCAAGCATTTATTTATGTAGTAAAATTAGATAGAAATTTGAAACATGTCGCAGTAGAACACATACGTTGAAATACGTGGATTAAACGTTTGTACCAAAACGTTATTTTAACGTGTTTAATGTACCGAAATGTTCGCCAGTTCAACGGTTGATGGAAGATGAAAAGCTAATTTTTATAGCAAATTTAGTAAGATTGATTTTACTGTTCTGTGGAATTTATTTCACTGTACTCTATTTTACGTTATGTCATCTTTTACCATCTTACACGGCTGAACTTTAATCAAGTACTGTATTTTATGTTGTATATCAAGTTTGCACGGTTAATGCCACGTTTTCAAGTGAATACAATCTAAACTACACCTAATTATGTTTGTTCTGCATTATTTTGCATCTTACTCGACTGATAGCATAAAACTCGGTTATAACGACACTATTGTTCATGTCCCTAGATGTCGTTATAACCGAGTTCTACTGTAGTTTAAAATTCAATCTGGTTTCAGCATGCAAATGATAACATGAAAAACGTAGTTAATTTTTTTTCTATTCGCTTTTAAGTACAATTCTTATGCAACTAACTTGAAAATATAATCTAGTGCACAGTTCAAAATAATAGCTAAAAATAAGTTCATATTAACGTACTATCAACGAAATCAAATTTTCCTTGGAATATAGATTGAAATTCAACGTGTTTTCAACATGCAAAAGAGGACAGAAAATAATAGTAAATGGCATTCAATTAGCTTTTAATGGCAAATTTTATTCCATTAAATTAGAAAGAATCCCATGAAACGAAATCTATACCATAGTTGAAAAAAAACAGTTGAATCCACGTTGAACTAACATCTTATCAACAATATCATGTCTTTGTTGAAATATGGTTTAAAATTAAACGTCATTTTCTCAGCCGATAATGTTTATCAACAAAATAAACAAAAAGTCAACTTTCAAAACACGTTTGTGTGTTACTGGGGTATATGCTGAAGTTTAAACATAGAAAACACAACAAATTACGAAGAACCTTAAAAGTCTCTATTACTTTAAAATTAATATAATTACTTAAATATCATTCAATTCGAAATTAATCAATTGGTAAAATAAGCATCCAGGGGGAAATACGCTAATATATATACGTATATATGATATTCAAGTATAAAAATTTGCCAAAATGTGTAAAAGATGTAAGAACAAACAGACCAACAATTGATTACATTCACTTAGTACGCCCGCAAATATATAGATGAACGCATTTAATCAATCTAGAAAACTAGTTAATTAAATAATCATCCAGGCCTTATTTATTATAAATGGTATACAATAATATCATGCTCCTTATGCAATCCATCTTTTCAAATCTCGATTTGAACGTCCATTAAATATATCTTACACTGATATAAATATTCAAAGGCAAACTTTCCCCCTCAGTTCTGACCGGTAATCTCTGCTCCTGCTTCTAAGTATAGTAATTTCAAAAGGAAAGTAATATAAAAACTTTTTAAAGACATACTTTTCTTAAAGAATTTGTACTAAAAAGTTAAAAAATAATTTTGTTTGTACATGACTAAAAAGAAAAGCATGGGGCGTGCGCTCGTATACAGTCACTTTATAAATTCTTGAATTGGCGTGCGCTCGTATACAGTCACTTTATAAATTCTTGAATTGGCGCGCCGTATCCTTTTTTTTTATTGATGCATAAACAAAATTATCTTTTACTTTTTAGTACAAATTGTTTAAGAAAAGTATGTCTTTTATTTAATCATTTATTTTTCGATCTATTTCGGAGTTCGGAAACTTTTTCTCAAGTTATTTTGTGACCCAGATCCTATAAAGTGTTCTGCAACCAGTGAAAACCCAACATCGTTGCAGGCTAGTATTTATTTTAGGATAAAGAAGTCCATATTAAAATATCCTTTTAAAATATAGAAATATATGAAAGTAACAATGGAATATTGTATTGTCACGCGACTTACGTTGTTGTGCAATATTTCATCATTGTATGACGTCAGGAAATGAATTAAGATTTGCAAAATTTGAGGACACCACAAACCATTGTGAACTAAAGAGAAGAATGTAATTATTTTATATTATCAATATGATTTATCAAAATTTATGAATATATTTTAATATAGTAATGATGCTGTGATTACAAACAGAATCCAGATACGGAAAAAGCACACATAGCTGCACTTTGTCTTGGATCTACTGTCAGAATTTCAAATAAATTTTGTGCGTAACTTTATTCCATAATGTACCGGAAATTATATCTCCAATCAAGACTGGTAATGATCAAAACTTGTACCTGGAGGTAGCTTAATGAACCGTAGATCCTTGTGGGCGAGATGATGGAACCCGGAAACTCTCACCATTAGGAATATTGGTTGGTACTGTACACAAAACTACCAAATAAATAATATATACTTTATATAGATAAGCTTTAAGATAACCTTATTGCCCGTCATATACAAGAAAGGTTATTATTCCTGTGCCCTTGCCATTGGATTCACGTTGAAACCAACAGCAATTAGCGATCATTAATGTGTTATAATTGCGGTTTATGTCTTTCTTTCTGAAGGATATTCTTTCTAGTCAGAAATAGTCGTTGTAAACTTTTATTGAACAATGCAATTGAAAAGAACTTCCACTTGATTTATTAGGAAGGAAATAAAAGATTATCAGGAAGGAAGAAACGAAAGCTAATGTATCGGAATTCTCTCTCAATTGGAGGCTTTTCCTTTTTCTTCTGGTACAGAGAACGAGACCTTGAGAATGTGTGTTGTAGTACGTGAGGAGATTGTAGAAACGAACTGAAAGACAAAGACTTTTAGAGATATTTTTGGTTATTGAGTTCTTAAAGCGTTTTTCATTCATAAGACGAACAGGATGTCACCTTGGGTTGATATTAAAGGAGAAAACTTTTATGAAGATACTCTCTTTCATATTTGAAGCGTACAGAGAAAGAAGGAGCAAACATGTATCTGATATGAAAGGTAATTTCTCGTGAAACGCATTTTAAAGTCCAACTCTCTCATTTAATCCCATTTATTCTATATTCTTAAAACCTCTATATCTTGGTGATTTTTTTTAGCTTTAGGATGGAAATTTTCTGAGAAGTTAGCAGTCATTGTGTAGTATTTGTTACGGCTGCAAACTCTTTTTTTTTTAAGTGCGCATTGCACCTTCTTTCCCTGTACGTTTCATTTGTCTTTGTTATACAATCGCAGTGACCAATTTTATTGCCGTTTGAACCAAACAGATCGACATATTCATTTAGGTCAAGAAATTATAATTATTATTATTATTACTGTTATAATTTTAAAACGCCAGAAAGAAAAAGAGGAAACCTATGACTTATGCGGAGCAAGGAGTCTAATTTCGTCAACACTTCTTAATATAAAAGAGCTTCTAAACTAGATCTGTTTTCTTTCCTCTCGTTCTATCTCTCTGTGTATGTCCGGTATACAAATCCACGCTGCTGGACTATTATCAACCGAACTTGACGGTGTAGATCAAGCCGCCATCTTGGTATGACCTTTCCATTGATTTACATGGGACTCGTTTTACTCGTCTCATGTCTCTCAGCAGTAGAATATTCAAGTTCCGCTTTCATGAAAATTTCCTTGGCAGTTATTTTGACTCTTGTAGAGTTTTGGTTTGTGAAGTTTCTTCAAATATGTAAGTATAATGTATGATTAATCGTTTACCATGTAAATCACAACATGTCAACGGGAAATTATACTATTCATGTGTAAAATATTGCATTTCTATAAAACAATACGAGTAAAAGAAAACATAATGAAACACTAGGCGAAAACAGAATTAAACATTACGCTCCTGCGAGACATAAGATTAGTGAAACAATTCCCATGTAAATCAATGGAAAGGTCATGCCAAGATGGCGAGGGTGATCTACACAGTTAACATGTTTTCCTCAATGGACTAGATGAAGATTTGTATAGTTCCAAAGATTTTTACTCTTAGCGGGTAGATCTTCTCTCGGGAGTCCGGTAATATCTAGGGCCCGGATTCTTACGTTTTAACATTCCTTACTTGTTACTATTATTATTGTAACTTATGTTTTCGTTTCAGCCATTTCTTAATCAAATGTGTGGATTTTATAGGTCCTAAAAACGGTTAAATTGAGTTAAAAACCTAAAAGAGACTAAATTTAATATTTCAGGAAATAAAGTAAGCATTAATACATCACATCAATCTCTTACGGTTAATGGGAAATACGTGCACAAAGTGCATTTGTTTTTAACTTTCTTTCATTCTTCGTTTTTTTCGTTCGACCTGAGCCTAAGCTGCCTAATGACTGAAATAAAATTCTATTCAATTGTTGTTTTCGTTAGGTGTGTGGGTGGCTTGCAAAGTTTACGGTTGTAGCTTTGTATCACGAAGTTGGCAATTGTTAGATAAGATGAAATGAATTTTATGGGTGGTATCAGCACTTTGGCTTACGCCCGTCTCGAGTTGGCAATTGTGTTCCATAGTACGTTGTCTGCGTTAACGAAGTAAAAAAAACCTATTTATTTCAACATAGTTAAATAGTGGATGCGGCGTTAAATTGAAATTGAATCGTTGCTGTGATCCAACAAGTTATATTTAAGATTTAAGGTAAAAAGGAAGTTCAGTTCATGGTAAGTACAAAGAGGAGGTTATTTGTGAGTGCTGTTCCAAGTTCTTGTTTTGTATTTGTAATCTGTAACTGAATATTGAGAAAATAGGAACTTTGAATATTTATTTCCTTTTTAAATTAGAAAAAAAATATTTGCTTTATGTTCAGTAAATCAAGGAAAATGTGTTTACAGTTGAAATGTGTTTGTTACTTATTTCATTTTAATGCAACCCAAGTAGCAAAATCTTGTTAGGCCAACGATAATTAGATTGTATGGTTGAACGTTAGATTAACGTTTTTCAATATGGTTCGGCCTTGTACTAACCGTTGGCCAGAATGCACACTTGTTGAAACGGTCAGAACGTCCACTCGTAAAACGGTCAGAACACCCACCAAAATAGTCAGCACGCCCATCAGCCATAACTATAGCGAGGCTAAACAGTTATATGTCAGAAGCGGTTATAACAGTAAGCATTACATCAAAATAACTATTGAAAATAACAAATTAAATAACAGGTTAAAATATCCCTTTAGAACTGGAGTTATTTATTCTCAGCTTTAAAGAAGCAGTATAAAATTACCACCATAAATCAACTTATTAACTGTAGCCTGTTATGTGTGCAGTACCGTTTGGTTATAACTTATAATATCAGTTAGTTCTTGTTCGCGGTATTTCCATCTTCTTCAAAAGCTAATTTAGTGAAAGAATCTTAACATAATACTCAAATACAGTACTTACGCTAGAACAGTATGATGATGACTGCATTTACAAGAAAGTTATGCACATGAAGGCACAGAAACAAGTCATTCGTCCTTGTATGTTGCCAGCAACATACTTAACTGCACGCTTGTCTGAGTGAAACTCTGACAGAATTAAGTCCAAGTTTTAAGTGTAGATTAAGATTTTTCTTGCAACTTACCCATAGACAATTTAATGAAAT
>JAGDQP010006968.1:0-26803 GCA_022664845.1 Lepisma saccharinum | reverse complement strand
ATTTGCATCCGAGAAAAACCCTTCGCATTTTGAATCACTTGTCGCACGTTCTTAGTTTATAGAAGTTCCTATAACTTTTGGCACTTTCTATCACTTTTTTTCGTACGTTTTTAGTTTATAGTTTCCTATAACTTTTGGCACTTTCTTTCGCACTCTGTATCACTTTCCGCTTTCTCTATTACTTCTCACAAACATTTACCACCACAGAGCCTTTGCATGTGACTGTGGGGGATCCATTGTGTAAAATGAATTTATTGATATTCATTTTTTGGGAAACCTCCAGTCACATAAAACAGTGGCATAAATGAGACTTTTTTACATGTCTCTGTTCCATGTAACGCACTGCACTACAACATATGTTGTAAACTTAACCACAAACTACCGGTAATCACTGGTAATAGTAAATTCATTTTCTAATGAAATAGAAAAGTCTATACAAATAAACAGACAGTATTCGTTAAGAATGAATCTTGTTGAAAGAAAGCTGAAAACATTTGTTCCAGTGATGTAATTTCTTAACTTCACTTGCAACTGAAGAACTAACTATTCACTTTAAAACAGGAAATAAGCAAATAAAATATTTCACTTGCGCTTCACCAACTAATGAAGTCCATCAAGGTAACACTGACTTACGGGAAGTTAAATCAAAGTTTTGTGCATTCTGTACCACTTGTGAGGACTTCTGGAAAATTCCCATCACGTCAGAGAACTTACAAAATTCGTTTTATATCCATTAACGTATTTTTTGTTTATTCTGTAAATTAGTGATTGTGTGCTGGTTGCAGGTTTTACTGAAGGTCTCACTGGTTTCAGTTTTGTTGATTTCTTTTTGTTTTTCGTTATAGACTTTCGATCCTGTCTCGTATCATATCTCTTTTCCTTTCAATTTCTTCAATGTCTCTTGCTAACCACAAACTAGTCTGTTATAAACATGGAGTATCTCGCTACAAAAGTCGAACTCCAGGACTTGAAATGGCGCCTGCTTCTTCACTGTACATAACTGCTTTCTGAAGCCTTGTTGAAAGCCCGTTTCTCATCTATAAGTTCATACGGAATACATAATCATATCGTTACTTCTGAATATAACATATTCATATGAAGCAGTATCTCAAATTCCAATGGTTAATACTTTCAACTTGTAAATGTAATTATCATCTATTAAACCGGCTGAGAATCCTTTGATGGGGTTCTTATTTAATTCTGACAGCTATTTTTATAGTGGATGAGCTGCTGGTGGCAATGACTTCCGACACAAGAAAACAAAACGATAATGACTGTCTGTTCTTTAATGGCCACTATTGTATTAACATATTTGTTTTCATATTATTTCAGGTCCCAGAATTTCACACGAAATACTTTTTTTTTTTTACAGAACAGCTCTTTATCATAGATATAGATAAATTAAAGAGGTTGTCATAAAAACTTTAAACTAGAGTGAACTTTCATTAAACATTGTCGTATTTATGACTACGGATGATAAAAATGAATCTATTTTGTCATTATTGCAATTACTTTTTTGATTGTTGATGAAAATTTTCTCATAAATATATATGGACAATTAGGAAAACAAATGTGTACTGGTGAAATGGTATCATAATTTTTGTAGTTTGTTTTACTATGGAAGTCGAAGACTTTCGCAGTATAAAGATATATTATTGGTCTCTAATGTATACAAGGTGTACATTGGAACATCGTGTTTATATATGTGACAGGCACAACTTAGTGTTTCGCGACAATAAATCCTACCAAGCGCTTCTCCATTAGGTTATATGGAGGAACCAAGCTCCCGTTCCGATACTGTTCGTTTACCGTTCCAGTTACTTTCACCGATTCAGTTCCACCAGTACGTGACATGTCACAGAGTGTGATGTACTGAAGAGACCTTTTTGAAAGCATTCAAGCACAGCTACTTGTCTGGCGTAGTCAGTAGGGCGTCGGATTGTTGCGTGCGAGATTCGGGTTCGATCTGCCCGTATGAGAGTCCTCCTTTAAAAATAATGTTATTCGTATTAGTGATTACTCATTCAATACTAATAGTTATACACATTTTAACATACTTACTGTGAGTTGAATTCAATCACCAAGCAGAACACTTACTTATCCCTAAAAGCCTCCGAATACGATCAAATACTCCTTGAATCAATTTTTTTAAGAAATCATTTGACAAACTCGTATACCACCCAACTATTTTAACCAGACGACTTGCTCAATATTTCTTGAATGTACTGAATTCTGTGATCATAAACGAACCATAATTAATATGAACTTACTATGAATATTATTTTCCTCAATCTGTGACTCTGTATAAATGGAAGACAATGATTACTTTTGGCAACACTGGTTACTAAAGGTTTATCTTAACAATCGGAAGGTCCTGGAAGCAAACATTGCGGCACTCCATCCTAAATGAAGTTTTCCTAGAGTTTTCTCCTCAGTCACACCAGACAAATGCAGCGATTGTACCTTAAAACTAGGCCCTGGAGGCCTTCTTTCCAATCCTCTCCCAGGCTTTTTCCCAGCCCAAGCCGAAGTTCCCTAAAGACCGTAAATAATTTCAACTTCCACCAGTATTCTCTTTTGTTAATACGATAATATTGAGTGCAGAGTCAAATGGGTAATATATTAAGATCTGCAGATATTAGTTGAATGTATGTTTTAAAGAGTTATTACCTATAAACATTTTAATATCTAGTTCTCTTAATTCATTACAACCATAAACATTTAACAGAATATAAGAATGAAGAAAATCTTTATGTTTGAAACAGAGGATGTATTGCAGAAACGGTAACTAAATTCACTAGCTAGACTACCATTAGCTAAACAGTGTTAAGCCAATAACTTCTTGTTCATGATGCATGTATATAAATTATATCTTGTACCTATCTTCTGTGTTTAGATTCCCTTAAGAAAACAACAATTACTGATTGGTCGTTCTTCTCAATATGAATCTCGCCGTGTAATAAAATTGGGGAATTGGCTGTTACCCTAATTCGTGGAACATTGTTAGTCCCTATGCGCCGTCTACTCTAAGGAGAAGAGAAGCTCGCGCCTACTGCCCTGTTGCCAAGTTTTGTCTTTCCTATACATCGCTCTACCTATTTCGTTAGTTTTACTGTTGTGTAGTGTTATTGTGTTGTTTTCTCGTTCATTGAATTAGTTTATGACCTTTAGGCAACTTTGGCTTACAAGCAAACATACTGATGGGGCAGAAAAGAATTATCTATTTATTTCTTCCGTCACGATTAGAATGTCTATGTATGTGCGCTTGACAAATTTTAGCCACTCGCGCACGATTGCTTTGGGAGATATCGATGCTATAAAAGTCAGATGGAGAATTATAAAAAAAAATGTGAAAATATCCGTATATTTTTAAATTGCAGAAAGAAGTGGAAGGCCAATACACAGTAATGGGTACTGGGTAGAAGGCGCTACATGTTGGAGGGTATGCACTTCATGGTCGCCATATTGAATCTCGATTAATTTTCTTAAATGGGAAGGGAATCGCGAAATATGTCATTCTGGGCTAGAATTTTACGGGAAATACATTTCTGAAGTCAATTTTCCCGTAAATTTATTAATTGTGACAGATAAGAGTATGACACTAGTATGGGGTAATGGTGCAATAGCCTGAAAACGCCCATTTAGTTTATAAATAACGAAGGAAATGAAATCCAAATAAATAAAACCCATATCGATAAGTCATTATATCCAGAAACAATTAGAGTGTATTTGGGTTTCTCCTTCTTTTTCTTCTTCTTCTGGAGAGAGAATGGGGAAGGTAGTGGCCAGGACCTTATTTAAGATTCGCTGTGAAACTGTGGAAAAACTTTAGAAAACATGTCAGCCTTGGGGTTCGAACCTACGTGACTAGCAAACCGATCCAAAGTCCGCTACGTTACCGTTGTTTTCTAGTGTTTATTGGTAGTAGTTTTCTGAAGCTACTACCAATTGGAGTGGTTTCCCCGTACACATGGTGGTCAATTTTCGTTTGTATTGTACATTCCTATGTGCGTTTTGTTAATCATCTTATTTTTGTTATACTTTCTAGCATTATTTGAATAATTTTATAGTGTCATCAGTGTTGCGTACGTGTAAACTATAGTTTGGCAACGCTGCGGAAGTATCGTCCGATTGCTAACGGAGTTATCCGAAGTTAATGGTTTAAAGCGGAATGCTAGTATTTCCCCGCTACAATTGCTAGTTAACCCTTTACATCATTTGATTTGTGTTACCATGTATATCGTATGAAACCTGTCCTAACTCTGAGAGATAGCTACTTCACCAAGCGAATGTCGGGGTGGTACCTTAATAAAAATCTTCGGTACTTTCCCCATTCTCTAATCTACCATATCCCGACCTGAGCGAAGGATGCCTATCCCGACCTCATTATATAAACACTTACAAATAAATTCAACCACAATTTGTCTTATTTTGAATGTAAACCCCATTTACAATTAGTAGAGAACGAAAATTTAACGTTCCGACTTAGCTGGAAAAGTAAAAAAAATGTTGGAAAATATGGGGTTCCATTCCATACTCATCAGCATCAAAAGTACAATAATTAAGAGCCCGAAAGACTTCGGCCATGAGGAGTGCGCTGGACAGTATGCAATGTAGGCAAGTTCTATACCGCTAACGTTATTGCAAGTTCATGTAGGTTTTTTTTTCTTCATTTTCTTATTCCACAGATGTTGAAAATGTGGAGATAATTTTGATGCTAGGTGACTTCAGTCAGTAAGTCCGATCCGAAAATTTACAAACAGCTACACTTTCGCGTAATATAGACATATGATGACGAATCAAATTCAGTCCTGAGGCACTTGCTGGAGAAGAAAATATTATTGTAGGTTCGATTCGCCTGCAAGTGACGACTTTTTACACTTACAATAAAAGTGTCAAATGTTAAAATTTTGGGTTACGTTCAACTTGACATATTGAACGAAGTGTATTAGAACTTTTAATTGAAGTTTTAACTTCTCCACTTGCTAATGACATTTTTTTGTGATGTTAGCTTCGTTCAGGCTGGTTTACGCTAAAATAAAAGACAATAAATGATCGTATCTTAATGTGGCAATACTTACCCTAAACTGCATTTGTTCCTAAAACTGCCATAATATATTCATTTCATAATTCGACATGACAAAAAGGACATGCATACAGTGTGTTTACTTACCACACAATACATACAGACAAAATGTAACACATACACTCAATGTTACATTTTCCTCTCATTGAACTTTGTAATTCATGGCTGCTCTCTTTCGTTAGGAAGATGGAGTAGGGAAAACGTTGGACGTTTCAGTACGATAGCAAGTCAACATAGGTTCAAATCCTGTTCAAGCTAAAGATTTTTTTCCAAAGCGATCGTGAAATCATAATTATTTCTCATACAAAACGGACAATATTTCCGACTGTGGAATGAAGCACTTGAGTCGCTATAGAGAGAAAGACGATTTACGAATGTTGGTTGGAAAAGTCCAAATCAAGACTCAATGGGTTACCAGGACAGTTAAGAACTCATCATTGATCAGAAGTATCCTCTTTTCATGTTATTATCTTAGAAAGAAACACTATAGCATTTGTTAAGCACGTTTTCGATAGAGGCAAGTATGGAGTATCGCTGTCGTGGTGGACTTCTAATTTGAAAACCTGGGTTCGATTCCCTACTAGCCAGTTTCTTTTTCGCATACACTGAAGTATTTAAACAGAGATTCATCTTCGTTGTGGAGAACTTACGAAGCATCACTGGTCAGAATCCCAGTAAACAGTGTGTGTGCTGTTTAGCATAATGTAGTTTTCATGTTTTTCATTGGTCTTTCTCTCCTCCTCTCTTTCTTGATGTATTGTTATCGTGTTTTCGTTGCTTCTTTCTCTTCGTCTTCTTCTTTCTCTGTCTATTCATCTTTATTTTTTCTCTTACGTTACACACACACTCTCTATTTTTGCGTGTTCCAGAGCCAATTCCGGGCCACTTTCTATAACCCGGTGATAAGGCCTACGATATGCAAGGTATGACCTACGATATCTACTGGGTTTGTTACAATCAGTGATTCCACGAGACCCCGGCTCCTGTGGGGTGTCAGTCCCAAATCCTCGAGACTACCCCCAACTTTAACTTTTTTGCGAACAAAAGTTGATATAAACCGTGTAAAACTCTACGTCCACCCTCCCAATTTTTACTTTACACCCCCCAAACTGAAAATCCTTGCAGAATCCCTGATTACAAAGTATTCCGAACCAGTATGTTTAATAAACCCCATCGAATTTGCAAACGAATCACGCGCAAACAAAGCATGTCTCTTACACTTTTGACATTATCCTAGATGTGTCTAAAACTCTGGAGTTTCACTTTAAGCCATGAGTATTTAATCTAACCACCAAGTTTGGTCTCCATTTTGAAATTGACTTAATGGATTTTTTCAACATCCTTTATATATTCGAATAACCCTGAAAAAATATAAAATCCAAAAGTCACTTCTCTCTTGCTGTTAGATTTGATTTGTGGGAACTGAACTTTATACTGTGAGAACTGAACTTAATATTTTTAACTACGTTTAAATTCCATATTTTTATCTGTACTTCTTCTCTCGCTCCTTCTCTCTCTCTCTCTGTGTGTCTCTCTCATTTCTCTGTCTCTGTCTAACAGACATCCATCGGTTTCAATGTTTCATTGTATGTTTCAATTTCTCAATCCATCAACTTATGTATATTGATTCGTCTCGCTTTTATTCTTTCATTTTATTGATACTAATACATATCTATTTGGTAAAAAAAACGTGCTCATGATTTTTGCTAAATTTAGTATGGACGAGACGAAGGAAGGAGAAAGAAAGGGTCTGTTTACCGGACACGATTATAGGATAAGAAGGTGCCATTTGGGTTGCCTAGCTACACGGCGTTCGCTGTCGCAATTTTTTTGATGCGAAGTGTACAAGAAAGGGGACAAAGAACGCGTCTAAAATTACAGACCAATTAGTTTACTGTCAGTCCTATACAAAATGTTCATCAAAGTTATTTTGAATCGTATTGAACGAGACTTAGATTTTAACCAGGGAAGGGAACAAGCCGGATTTCGTCGTGGATTTAGAACAATGGACCACATACAAACACTGAATGAAGTTATGGAAAGGACTAATGAATATGAACTTCCACTATGTTTGGGATTCATAGATTTTGAAAAAGCTTTCGATTCGGTCTCCTTGTCAGCAGTACTTAAATCACTTGAACATCAAGACATCGAAAGTGCATACATCAAGTTACTGCGAAACATTTACTCGACTGCTACATCTGTCATTAGACTGTATCAGGAAAGTGAAAAATTTAAAGTTGGAAAAGGGGTAAGGCAAGGAGATTCAATTTCTCGAAAACTATTTCGTGCGGTCCTGGAAAGAGTGTTCCAAAATTTAAATTGGGATGAAGTTGGAATTAAAATTAATGGCGAATATCTTCATCACTTACGGTTCGCTGATGATATAGTGTTGTTTGCTTCAAGTGCAGAAGAACTACGAACCAGAATGGAAGAACTGAGTAACGAGAGTTCGAAAATAGGCCTTAAAATGAACTTAAGTAAAACAAAAGTATTGTACAACCAACATGCTGCAAAGAAGGAAGTGAAGATTAACGGAGAGACAATAGACATAGTTGATGAGTATGTTTACCTAGGCCAGCTCAAAACATCGAATGCAAAGTTGACTGATGAAATAAATAGAAGATGTAAAATGGCGTTGAGTTCTTTTGGAAGATTACACTTTATTTTCAAAAGCAAACTACCAATGTGTCTGAAGCGTAAAGTTTATAATCAATGTGTCGTACCTGTAATGATGTACGGCTGTGAAACTTTTACATTGAATGCGCAAGTGACTCAAAGATTAAGAGTCACACATAGAGCAATGGAGAGATACATGCTAGGAACAACCAGGAGGGACAGGAAGACAAATGAATGGATTCGCGCACAAAGGTAGAGGATGTAATCTAGACTGCGAAGATGAAGTGGAAATGGGCCGGTCACATAGCTAGACGAATAGATGGAATGTGGACGACAAATGTACTACAGTGGATTCCTAGAGAAAAGAAACGACCGAGACGACATCCAAATGTAAGATGGGTAGATGAAATCAAGCGTTTTTCAGGAGCTACATGGATGAGGATATCAGCAGACCGAGATATGTGGAAAGAAAAGGGGGAGGCCTTCATCCAGCAGTGGATAGAAAACGGCTGATGATGATGATACACTGATATAGTTATTGTCACTTTAACTCCTAGGTAAACGAGTTTCTTGGTAGACACTAATATAGTTTTCTTAATATTAACTGCAAGTGTAGAGTTGCATAGTATAGGCGCTGCGTGATTGGGGCCCGTTCTACTCACCTTTTCGCTCGTGGACGGAGACAAAGAAGACGAAAAAGGAGGGGTTCCACAATTGTCGCAACGTCGTTGTTGTTCGCGATCTTCGAATCCAGGAACCCTGGAACGTATTACCGGATGATTGGGAATTCTGGAGACAAATCATTCAAGATTTCAGCGAAATCCAACCTGCAGTTGATGTGGATCATCCAGAAGACGCTCCTTCCGTTGAGGATCATGAACCAGGGACGCCCAGAGATACTGCTTCGGAAAAGGACCCTTCTGAAGATAGAGACGCTTCCGTTCACCAGTACTACAGTTTGCCAAAGTCTCTCGAACCTGAGATAGTGAAGCCTTTTTCGCGCATGGGGAATTGGTCACCGCCTCGCCTTTCTATCATACTCCGCCGGATGTCCCTTTGCCACACGTCCGCACGTGGTACTCCTCGTGCGCTCTTACCAATTCCTGAGGACATGTCGTCAGCAGACATCTTAGAAGTTCCTCCTCACCTAATAGTGAAATCCTTTCATTTTTTTGTGATCGAGAAACCAAACGGCAGCTGAAGGGTAATATACGACTGCCATAATTGGACCTCCTGTTATTCTTCCCCTCCCGTTCACTTACAACGCGTCACAGACTGGATGAACCAAGTGTCAACAGAAACATTTTTGCCAAAATTGACCTCAGAGACTGTTTCTGCCAGATTACCTTGGCCACTTATACACGTCAATTCTTCGGTATTAAATGTAGCAAAAAATATTTTCGTTTTAAGAAGTTACCAATGGGATGGACATTATCGCCATAATTAATGCAAACGGCCAAGTGAAAATAATTAAACTTCATCCTCAATACTGTGTGCACATATCTTGTGTATTATGATTATATACTGCTTTAAGGCTCAGTGTCACAAGTGAATCACGCAGTGTACATACTATGCCACTCTACACTTGCAGTTAATATTAAGAAAACTATATTAGTGCCTACCAAGGAACTTGCTTACCTAGGAGTCAAAGTGTCAACAATAACTATATCAGTGTGTATTTTGCTTAAGTATCTTCATATCTTGCGCTTTGTCTCAACGCTATTTTCGATAGCATCTTCTCGTCTTTGAACAGTCATCGCTGGCTACATTAGTTGGGCCGATCCGCTTACATCGTTGAGCTTTCCGCTACTGTGTACGCTCTCACCGCAAATACACCTCAGTGGATAATGCTTCAACTTAAGAAAACTTTATCATTGTCTTGTGATTTGTTTCAACCCGACTTTGTTCGTACTACTGTGTTTGTGAATGGCACCCCTATCTCCATCGCAGTTGTGTTGGAAGATGGTACCGAACTTTTTGTTGCTCGCTTCTTTCAAGCATATCCTATCTTTGTCACCGTGTTTCTTGCCGCAGCAGTGGCGGCCCTTCCCATGTATCCTAACAAGTGCTTATTATGTCCGACAGCATTGCTGTAGTCTATTCTATGAATCGACATATTTGCCACGTAGACTACCTGATATGTATAGTTCATTATTTGTATCCCTGTGTCAATCATTTTGTACTATGTCAGGTATTGTCAGAAAATAATATAAAGCGTATCGAGCTTCGTGCCGTCCGTTCTCGATGCAACCTGAAAGGACCCACAGCCAATGGGTTCCCGGTGGGAGGAGCATGGGGTATGATATCCAAGGATCACCTCAGTTGATGTGTTGATCTCGCCAGAGCGGAAGCAGCGCACGCTTGCGGCTCGGATTTATTCAAGCGGCAGATTTTGCATAGTACTTGATTTAAATAGTTGTTACCATACACAAAAACACTGAGAAGTTATTTAGCAAACATCGACAAAAAATAACGATACTATCATCATCTATAAAAAGTCTAACCTTTAAAATCTTATATCACGTAAAATATTAAAGATACAAAAGCGGTATTGGGCTCAAATTGTTGGAAATGTAATGGTAAATAAGATACAAGTATTTGAACACTTTTTGCTGTAAACTAAACCATTGGGGGAGATAATCAGCGATTTTTGAACAAAAGTCGAAAAACCTTTAAGACAATAAAGATGGCGTCGTATTTCAAGATGGCGGAACCGAAAATCGGGCACCTCTCTACAAATTGATTGTACTGAGGATATAGAAGAACTATGCAAAATCTGTCCTTTAATCCAGTCTGTCACAATTTTTTCACGAAGCCACTACACTAATATATGTTTTAGCGTATTATTTATGGTTGGCTGCACGTTTTATTTATCCCCAAAATGTTAACAACCGTGCATATGTTATTCGTGACGCTGCCTCTTTGTTAGTTTTTTCAACATTAGACCAACAATGGGCCTATCTTCTCCAGTAGCACACATACTTTCAAAATAAATGGATTAAACGTTAGTACCGAAACGTAATTTTAACGTTGTAAATGTACCGAAATGTCCTCCTGTTCAACTGTTTTCTCGACGTTGAATAATGGTTGAGAAGAAACAGGTTGAAATCAAGAAGTGGACGCTGAAGAAATGGCTTCAGTTGGTCAAAACAGAGCATGGTTGCTGTTTATTGGTATACACATAAAGATGCATTTTGTCCGTTCTTTTCGTCATGATATATTAATTTTCCAGTAGTAAATTTTCCAACCGTCTGGTGTGGGATTCGTAGCTGGAACTAGTCGTTGTTAGCTCCACACGTTGACAAATCATCCACGAAGCCCGCTTTAGAGTTTCTACTCTTTTACTATTTCCTGTATGTTACAAAGACGTAAAAGGCAGTCTCGAATGCAGTTGCCACAAATCCAGACGTGTCCTTTTACTATCATGTAAGAATAAAAATAAAGAATACTTTCCTCCATTCTTTACTATGTGCATTTTTCCTTCATTAACACTTTGACCATCGCTGCACAACTAAATTTGTATATCTTAATACGTCGCCTTAGAAAAACGAATATAAAGCGAAATCTATATCATAGTTGAAAAGGAAAGTTGAAATCATTTCACATTAACTTCCTATTAAATAAATTAATTATTCGTTGAAATATAGTTTAAAATTTAATCTGTTTTCAGCATGCAAATGATAACATGAAAAACGTAGTTAATTTTATTCTATTCGCTTTTAAGTACATGTTTATACAATTAACTAATTAACATTGGAAAGAGAATCTATGGGCACAGTTCAATATACGTAATAGTAAAAAACGTCACATTAACGTAAATTAACGAATTCAAATTTTCTTTGGAATATAGATTGCAATTCAACGTGTTTTCAACATGCAAAAGAGGACACAAAATAATAGTAAATGGCATTCAATTAGCTTTTAATTACACATTTTATTCCATTAAATTAAAAAGAATC
Source organism: Lepisma saccharinum (assembly GCA_022664845.1). Taxonomy (NCBI): domain Eukaryota; kingdom Metazoa; phylum Arthropoda; class Insecta; order Zygentoma; family Lepismatidae; genus Lepisma; species Lepisma saccharinum. Next base: position 15,139 of record JAGDQP010006968.1, on the reverse strand, counting down.
TCATGAAACGAAATCCATATCATAGTTGTTAAAAACAGTTGAATCCACGTTGAACATCTTATCAACAATAATAAGTCTTTGTTGAAATATGATTTAAAACTAAACGTCAACCAATAACGGTTATAAACAACGAAATAAACCAAAAATAAATGTTCAAAACACGTTTGTGTGCTACTGGAGTTGTATTTTTGTGCTTGGGCCATGTTTGAAAATCCAACTAGTGTTTCTATCAGAACTACTTTCGGGGGGAGGCTTTGATCCCCCCGTTGGTTTTCGACCGCCCCTCCGAAAGAACTAGTCTCAACACTTGTATTACTCATATGCATAGGCCCTACTGAAATAATTGCACGTGTATATGTATAATAGCACATTTCTATCAGCTTATCCCATAAGTAATGTCGTATTTTTGGACCGTGAGGAAAAGTACGATAACTTACTTGGAACTGTATTGTAAGTCAGGAAAGTAGTCCCCATCGGACTCCACAGCATTCTGCCACCTGTCAGCTCGTTGTTAAATATCCCGCTGAAAGAAGTCACCGGTTTTGGAGGCAAAGAACTGGGTCATTGTTCGTCGCACGTCATCCTCCTTTTGCAGTGTTTTACAGGAAATGTGGTTTTGCAGGCTGCGAAAAATATGTTGGTCCAAAATCTGGTAAACACGCCGGGTGGGGGAGGTACTCCTAACCACATTTCTAGATCATAGCAGAGGTCCTTCTTGTCGTGTGGGGGCGCGCGTTACCACCGTGGATGAGCACACCCTTGCGATTATCCAGAGCAGAACGTTTCTCCAACAATGCAGTCCATAGGCGTTTAAGCTGCTGACAGTAGACATCTGCATTGATGGTCTGTTTACGTTGTAAAGCTCAAAATGGATTATCCCACGTATATCCCACCAAACACTCAATATAACTTTGCAGTGGTGAAGATCCTGTTTTGCTACAGTCCCTGCGGACCCACTTTATGTACCCACTGCCATTTGAGTGCAATGATTCTTATGGTAGAGGGCCCACTTTTCATTCCCTATCCAGAAATGGCTTACGTCTGTGACGGATGAGCAAGGAACTGCGGATACTCGCTGCTGCTTCTGTTAAGGCGTTAATACATGGAGTACCAATTTTTCGAGTTTCGACACGTACCCAATATCCTGTAGGTGACGGTGAACGGTCGAGTGGGTGACATTCGAATTTGTTGACCAGTTCTTTAACAGTTTGCATTGGATTTGCCTCCACCACTGCTCGCACCGTATCGTTGTCTAGCTGCACAGATTTCCCTTCTCGTGGCTTATCGGTAATTCTGGTGTTCCCAGATCGAAACCTATGGAACCACCTCTGGCACTTTCGCACATCCACAGCATCCTGACCATATGCGGCATTGATGTTTCGTGTTGCTGGGTGGATGTTCCTGGTGAAATTCATACAGCCTGATATGCCGTATGTGGTCTTCCGACACTGCTATGATCAAACACAAGCCATGGAGTAGACCGTTCTCCTTCTACACAATGCTGCACAATCAATTATATGACTCAGCTATGTCACATGCCGTCTACTTCACTATTCGTTCGTCAGATGGCGTCATTCCAGCGGTCATCGGACATACATTACTTATGGGATAACCAAGTCTAAATATTCTTGATGTTAAGATTAAGTAAGGAAGTACAAGATATGATTAAGTAACTTTATTGCTATTTTATATTTTAGCACAGTGCAGGCAGTATGCATTCGTGAGTACCCTCCACGAGCCCATCGAATATAATCTGATTTAAGAAATACGGAATCAAACCCACCATAGAACAACGTTTCCGACATAATACTGTCCATTGGCTCAAGGGCTATTGTTACTTGAAGACTATTTGTCAGTTTAATACCAGTATACTAGATAAATGACAAAATCCTAAAAAGGTCTAAACCAGCTCTTTAAAAAGCCTAAAATGATGTTTATAAAATCCTAAAAAATCTGGGTCCTACCTAGTAATATCCCAAACAGCACAAGATGTCCATTGGACGTCCATATCATGTACTAGAATATCCACACAGTAGCACAAAAAACCTAGTTTCTTTAATTTTTCTCTTTAATAGTGCTTCCATGGCATTAACACGAGATTCAATCAGTCAGTGCAGTATATCGAAATCAAGCCTATATCGATATCTACTTCAGAAACAAGAAAATATGACCTAGTAACATAAAAATAATAGTAAAATAGTTGTCAATTGGGAAATGCTCCCATAACGTAGTAGTTGAAATGTACTACAAATCAGAAAGTCCTAGGTTCGAATACTGTTGTAGACAACTCCAGAATTCTCAAACTGTGAATGGAGACGAGAGAAGTTCTCTCGAAACGTAGTAGAGGTAGGAGCATACCAGGTGCGTAAATATGAAACCGGAGTTTATGTACAGAAAAGACACAGTGATTGGATGACAATGCTAAGAACTATTTTATTCGAAGTATTGGCCACCGCTAGCGATACATTTCTGCCATCGTTCAGGCAATGTGTGGATGCCAGACCAAAAAAACTGTGCCTCTTGTGCTGCAAACCAGTCATCAAGCCATTTTCGTAAGATGTGAAGCGCCGGTCAGCAAGTACGTGTCCCATGGATGCAAATAAGTGAAAATCGGAAGGCGCCAAGTCTGGTGAGTAAGCCGCATGTGGAAGGATTTCCCAGTCGAACGTCGTAATCGTTTCCTTGACAGGTTTTGCTGTGTGGTAGGGTGCATTATCGTCAAGCACAATCACTTTATGTTGTCTTTGGTCATATTATGGTCGTTTCTCACACAAAGCTTAATTTAAATCGATCATTTGTTGTCGGTAACGTTGGGTATTAACAGTTTCGCCAGGTTTCAGCAGTTCATAATAGATCACTCCCTTCTGATCCCACAAAACACAAAGCATTGTCGTCCGTCCATAGCGATTTGGTCTTGCAGTCGATGTCACCGGTTCTCCTGGAGTTACCCATGATCTTTTACGCTTAGGATTCTCGAAATAGATCCACTTTTCGTCACCAGTCACAATGCGATGGAGAAATGATTTCCTTTTGTACCTGGCGAGCAGAATTTTGCAAGTGGTTTTTCGGTTTTCCTGCTGTCGTTCCGTCAATGTATGTGGAACCCATTTTCCCACCTTCTGAATCTTACCCATGGCTTTTAAACGTATGGAAACTGCTTCTCGTGTCACATTTAATTGATACGCGAGTTGTTGTGTTTGAGCGTCATCCTCATCCAACAAAGCTTGCAATTCGCTGTCTGCAATTTTTTTTCGGTGGTCTTCGTTTCTCACGTCAAAATCGCCAGTTTTCAATTTTTTTAAACCACTCATAGCACTGTGACTTACCAAGAGCATGATCACCGTAAGCTCCGACAAGCATGCGATGCGATTCTGCAGCAGTTTTCTTCAAATGGTAAAAAAAATCAATGCTGTCCGCAAATCATAGCTTATATGTACAAATTGCGCCATGTTCAACGCTATTAAACACTACACTATGATATGAAACTTGCCTGGTTGTGAGTTGCAAATCGTTATGAGCAGTCAAAACAAGCAAGTGGCGCCAAGGACGCAGTTTTACGGTAACCACAGTGACAGTTAACGCTGTCTATGCACAAATTCCGATTTCATATTTACACACCTGGTAGATATATCATGAAGACAGTGGAGAAAGTCCAACCTACCAATAATATTTTCATGTTATGTTTTAGAAGTAGCTAGAAGTTGAAGTATTGTGAGACAAGTCCTACGTAAGCTTAACACTTTAAGCGCCATTCATTCTAAGTCCACACGGCGTCAATACCTCAACAGCACAGGACGTACAATGGACGTACACAAAATGGAAGTACAGAAGAAGGACTTCATAGAAGTTCAAAGGATGTCCAGAAATTGACTGTCCTGGAGACGTACATTGCGGATGTCCACTGGATGCCTGACAAGTGGATGTCCCGAAAATGGACATTGTGGGCATTACTAATGTTATTCTGGTAACGGATGTCCATCTGAAGAACACTGTGGGCGTCACAACAGCGGAACTGCAAATGGATGTTTCGAAGATGGTCATTGTGGGCATCCCATGAACTACAGAAAATGAATGTCCATGTGAAGGACATTATGAACATCCACTAGATGTCCAAAAAATTGATATCCCGAAGAGGAACATTATGGACAGTCAGTGGAAATTCAGAATCAGGATGTCCCTGTATTAGACAGTGTGGACGTAAAATGGATGTTCATGTGTAGGAGAATGAGGACGTCCAGTAGTTATCCATAATATGGATGTTCCTAAGACGGACATTGTTGATGTCCATAAAATGGAGTTCCATCTGAGGGATGTCCAGAAATTGGGCTTACTTGTAAAGTAGAAAACGAACTTACATTGAAAGACGACCAAAGAAATAAAAGTATTTAGTGAGCATTTCCTTCGAAGTATGCACAAAACTACTTGAACAATTTCGAATTTGAATTTATGTATGGCCTTTCGGCTTTTCAGGCACAGACCGAGATAGGGTGTGTGAGAGCATGTTGGAAGTACTCGGCCAGGGCTTAGTTTGTATGTAAGATCCCTTGATTAGTCTGGTGTGACTTAGGGGGAAAAACCTGGAAGAAACTCAGTTAGAATGGACGGCACTGGTATCGAACCTTCCGATTAGGCAATGTTGAAGTTTCAACGATAAGTTCCCATATTTATCGGTGTAGCTTGAACAAACTAATTTGACGCGGAGACAAAAAGTTTGAGCGGGGTTGGCAGAGCATGTGCCTCGAGCGCCGACAATAACGTATCTAAACACTTGTTTCGCGTGAGATACAATAGCTTCGAGGCCGGGTATGTCCAAGGCGCGTCTGAATATGAAATGTATACATACAGTTTTGAATTACGATTGAGTTTGTGTCCACCGGACCAACCTCTAAATAATCCATGGCACTGAGTGATAAGTAGAGTTGAAATTACAATGTACTTTCTAATCTGGATATTCAGTGGGATACAGAATAGGTGGGCAATTGAGTTCCTGCCCTGTAAGAAAGGAAGCACCCTTCACTTCTGCTTGGTATCGTGATAAAATATAGTGACTTGACATAATGGATGTACGACTATAAATTCGGATATGTTTTTAACCTGATTTTAATTACACATTTCTTTCTGTAGGTATGTCCGGTTATTTTTTATGCATTGAGTTAAATTTCCTGTGGTCCTAACCTGGCGCCGAAACGAAACAAGATCGTCGTTTTTAATTCACGTTTTTGGGGTGGGAAATCACGTGAGGTGCTTTTGTCGTTGTTTCGCAATACTCTATGTACACGGTAATTTGGTCAATGGTCATTGAGGGATGAACTCAGACCCATCGAGCAGTCGTAGTACAGTTAGTGGAAAGTTGGGTTCGTATTGCGGTGGTCCAAGGTTCGCTACCAGCGGCAGACCATCCTGACTGAGGTTTTCTCAGTCATACCAAGCAAATACTGTGATGGCACCTTCAACTTGGGACCTGGCCATATTCCTTTCTATACTCTATCCCGGCCTGAGCCATAGATGCCTGATGGCCATAAGTAAATTCTAATTCTATTGAACTCAGATCGATAGAAGAGAGAAAGTTCATTCGAAAAAAATTCGAAAATTGAGTATCTTCGGAGTCGGAGGTCTCCAATAAGAAATAAGGTAAAATATCGACGGAAATGGCGAAAGTTCAGTTGTGCTGTCTTGTAGCATAATGTCGAGTCGTAGCATTTGTCGAGTTACATAATGTGTAACTATGTTGTCGGCCGCCTCTAGCTCCAAAACTATGAATGTTTCAGATTATTTTTTTTTAAATGAACTTTCGTATTGTTTGGGTCTACTCATGACCGTTAATTTTCGAACACCCAATGCATATCTTTCTCACTTTGACAAGACAGTGATCAACTTTATACATATATGAATAGAATTTAGGACGAAAATCAATACGGATATATAGTATAAAATATAAATGCAGTTTAATGAGATAATTCATATATATTTCACACCAAACCGGTTTAGTCATTCCCACCAACACGAGACAACTAAGATATAATATTGTTCCACATTCATACGCACAACTACACACTGCCACAACTGGTACTTACGCACACATCACGTTTTCGCTTTTGTGTCTGAAGGGGATTTTTCAGATACGTCACACAACACACTTTATGTAACATAAATATAATACACGTTATTTATTTTTCATGAGAGGAAAAGTAAGTTGTACAGCTGAATTATTTTCATGTTTTTTGACGGAACTACATAAAGTTTTTTATCTTTCTTTTTTTTTTCTTTTTTTTTTAATGTAAGTTTGGAATCAATGGATAAAGGATGACGTTACTGGAAATTACAGCGTGCATACAGAGAAAAGAAAAATATCAGAGAGTGGAGATGCAATACCTTTTTTTTTTTTTTACCTTCGCATTAGTTGCTATAGTAAAGATGGCGCAAGCGGCGCGTATTGTTGTGTCGGAGGTAGAAAGCCGGTGAACACGCAAGAAAGCAGATCAGTTGTGTTGTTGACGTTCGATCTGTCAGCTCGACCGCTCATCTGGGAAGTAGGCGAGGTAGGTGAGAGTGACTGCGTGTGTGTGTGTGTGTCTTCATATGTGCTTGTGGTGTTGTTTACTTCGGTTGTTTTTTTCTACATCAGTGCATCGTTCACGTTTGAGTGATTATCTGCTTTTCTCTATCGCTATTATTTTATAATTTAATTTTTTCTGTTGTGCTTCTGCCAATTTGTATATACTACAGGAACGTGTAAAAATTTAGAAGTGAGTTTGTTTACGGAATTATTTTACGAAAAACGTTTATCCATCTTTCATATATTATAAAGAAAAGTGTACTTGCACATTTTAAATAACTCAAATCACTTTTAATCACCTGTGACTTTGTCACGTGATTCCTTTCGGGCACTTTCTCAACCCTAGGCATTATTATTATTTTACATAAGTTAGAATTGAATTGAATTGCATTTATGTCCTTTAGGTATTTACGGCTCAGGTCAATACACAAATTAAATTAGGTATATTAAACAAAATGTTTTGAATCCTAGCAGTGCTAGAAATTGAAATTTAGAAGTGATGGTATATTTCCGAAGCAATAATGTCAGGTATACCGTTTTACATTTGTTTAAATCAAAACGTGTCGATATAATAAGGAAAATAAAAAGTAGAACCGGTATATCATACCGGCACATACCGTCCCATTTCGAGCTCTGAATCCTAGAAGAGAAATAAAAAAAAAAACTTTAGCGGAACATGGATAAAACCAGGGTCATCTTAAACCAAGTAAGCTACCTAGGTATAAAGTAAATTAACACTTTCCTGAGTGATAATATATGATGAAAAAAATTACCAAGCTAGAACAGTGTTCGATTTACAATTCTGCGGTCTGTAGGCATCCAAGAATTTCCCACCTCTTTTCTTCTTTAACGTGTAGTTGGGGCTCAAAAAGTACTTGTAGCGAAGATGTAGTTCATTCAAATTCATGCAAATACAACTGGTGCCATCTGTCGTTCACAAATGTTTTTCCGTGAGTAATTCAATAGTTCATACTAATGTTTTAACGTATTCGTCCTCGGTTCTTGATATTTTATTATCTTATAACAACATTTTTAAGTTTATATTTCAAAATTGAGTAGTCACAAAAAACGAATTTAACATTGCGATCGAGTATACTTTAAAAGCATGTATTCAGTTTATGGTATTGCATCAGGACATGGTATGCTACCAATTGCAGCATATAAATATATAAAAACATACACTTTTAATTGTTTTTTTACATTGTTTGTGTGAAGTTGTCTCAAGAACATAGTACTTATTTGCGCGGATCAAGAAACCGCGTTACTTATAAACTAAATGTTGCAATCATTTATTATTTTTTCTCCTTACAATTTCTCACAAGCTAATGCGTATTTTACATAAATTGTATACACTTAGTTGCTTTATTTGTTTAATATACTCTGTTAATACCAATTAAGTTACGTGCAGAGAAGTACCGAAAGGCCAGCCAGCTTCGCAACTGAATATTCAATAATCATGAAGTATTATCGGTACAAAATTGGGATAGCGTATTACTTAGGGAGTTAAAACTAATGCTCACTGAAAACTTAGGTTATCAAAGATTCCGTAATAGTCAATGTTGCCAGCAAATCAAAGTAAAATTATTCGAGAGCTACCTTAAAATTACCTGAATTATTAAAATTCGCAGCTGCTTGTTTTCCCTATGAGTAAATTCACCCCCTGAGCTAGAGATTATCCAGATATATCATGAAATAATAATAATAATAATAATAATAATAATAATAATAATAATAATAACTTACTTTACTTAAACAATTCGTACAAAAAAAGTAAAAAATAATTTTGTTTATGCATAACTAAAAAGAAAAGCATGGGGCGTGCCAATTCAAGAATGTATAAAGTGACTGCATATGAGAGGGCGCCACATGCTTTTCTATTTATTCATACATAAACAAAATTATTTTTTGCTTATTAGTACGAATTGTTTAAGAAAAGTATGTCTCTAAAAAGTTTTGTTTTTTGTTTTTCGAATTATTTCGGTGTTCGGATACATTTTGTCAAACTAAATGTGTTCTGACACATATCCTAAAGTGGTCTGCAACCAGTCAAGCCCAGGCTAGTTGCAGGCTATAGCATTTACGTATTTTAGGATAAAGAAGTTCATATTAAAAAAAAATGCTTTTAAAATAACAAATATAAAGACATGAAAGTAACAATGGAGTATTGTATTGTCACCCTACTTACGTCGCTGTGCAAAATTTCATCATTGTATGGCTTCGGGGAATGAGTTAAATAAACTTTGCAAGATTTGAGGACACAACGAACCATGTGAACTAAAGAAAAGAATGTAAAAAAATGCGTTTATGAAGTAATCCTGGGAACCTAACATCATATGAAGCATGAAAAAGTTATCTTTAGACGATATTATAAACTTCATACACTTTAAGTATACTGGTTAAATGGATCAGTGCTACAAGATCTTCGATCCTCATAAAGAGGACATTTTATTCTCATTAGAAACATGACAGATAACCCCTATCTGCAATGTAGTCGTACAAATCAATAGTGAAGAAAGAAACAAGCTTATGATAATTATATGTATTAAATTATTACATTAACTGTGCTGATGAAAGCGTCGTACTATTAACCTTCCTTAATACTGTCAAGAAGTTGTATAACCTTCCCTTCTTCTTCCTTCATAAACGTTTTCAATGACATCCTTCAAAAAAGGTAACAATCTCTGTGTTCCCATAGTTAATTGTGTTTTAGTTTTTTCTTTAGTAGTTGCCCTTTGCGTATATGATGTGTTTTGGTGAATGTTTCAATTCTTCTTTATATCTACATTTCAAAGGCTTTCAATTAGATTTCTTCTCTCTTTGTATTATAATATATGTTTTAGCTGTATATATCATAATACACCATACTAAACATCTAATTTATCTGTTCTTCAACTCTTCGTTCATCAGCCTGCATGAAAGAATCCAACACTAATACTACTTCCATAAAATATACTGTAAAAATGCACTTCTTCACTTTAAATGGGTCAACTTTTGATCACTTCTGTATTTTTGTACATTTTGTGGTTAATATATTCAGATAAACTTTGGTGAATTCATTCTTGCATCCTGAATATATATACATCAAACGTCCTCAATAGTCAATAACGAGAATCGCGAGAAATTCGATATCTTCTTTTCAAACAAATCGGTAAAACCGCGGTCTTCATCTCCACTCCCGTCAGATCCTACCTTCTTTCCTTTAGATGCATATTTGAACACTAGAACCCGAGTGAAAAACTGTGCAAAATTTAGTGGTCGAAGGTAAAGAAGTACGGAAATGACTGCAAGTTTACTCATTTAAATTAACATTCTTTTGTGTGTGTTGTGTGTTTGTGTTTGTGTGTGTTCAAGAAGTGTAACGAATATGTACATAAAGTGCGGGTGAGATTATCATGTATTTGTGAGGGTGTTTTTAACTCTTCTTACTCATTTAGTTTCTCAGAATTATTTTTTAAACACTTCTCATATGTATTTTGTTACATCCTCATGAACTCAAGATTTTCTCTCTTTCACATCAAATTTCTTTAATATATAAGGAGAAAAGTGACGGAGTTACTGCATTTTTGGTAGCTTAGTCAGTTTAAACAGTACGCTAACACTGAGATAATCCCAACTTCTGCTAACTGCGTTTTACTACTTTCCAAAGGCCTCCAAAACTGCTTCTTAATGCACTTTTTAAAATATACAAGTGATCAGAAGTTGATCCATTTGATGTGTGCAAACGATGCTTCTAAATTGGAAAAAGGAAGTGCAATTTTGTCAGAGTATTTGAAACTTCCTTAGAATGGAATTCCTTAGCATAAAATAATCTCATCTAAGATTGGTGCTTTGTGTATATTTTCTGGCCGTTAAAGGGAAAATCCAGTTCTCCGTCTTGACTGCAAATGTTTTCTTGATGACAGGAAATCGGGTGGGTGGTATATATGCATTCTTCAACGATTGTGAATGGTAATAACATTTCAGCCTTCTTCTATCTCGAGGAAACTACTGGAGAAGAGAAAAATATTACGAGTAGTAGATCACCAAGAAGAGAGTAAGAAAAAAGATGGGATGAGGAATGGGATTTTCCCATTGGAAGTACATTAAACTACTGTTGTTTCACTTAATTGCAGATTATAAACGAACTTGAGCTTTTTTGGAGTTTAAACGATACATTAATATCAGGGATAATGTCAGGTAAAGGTGCATAAATGATTAAAAGTTTACGTATGCCGTATTAGCATTGAAATCAAATAGACATCTCAAATCCAGCGTGGTCTAATGGTTACCTCCCATCGGTACTGGTGTGGTGAGCCACGCAGGTTCCACTCCTACTGCCGGCCAGACTGACTACAGTTTTACAAGTTTTGAACCAATCACCAGACGAATGCCGGTATTGTAGTTTGGTACCTAAATAGTAATTGCCTGCTAATTTCCCCTTCCCTGTCTCCGAGAGATGACATGGCAAACAGCATCCATGAAACATGTGACGAGCTTGAACCATAGTTTTACCAACAAATATAAGTTGAATGAGCAGTTAGTGTTTTGATGTAAAAAGTTACCCGCAAGGGAGGTGCCCAAAAGAAAAATTGACTTGCAAGAAGAGACGTGGTGCATCTGATAGAACATGTGATAGCTTATGTGCAAAGTTACAGCTGCTGCTCGCTATATAGAGCGGCGAGAGAGGGATTCAAAGTTAGCTGGAGGAAAGGAAGATTATGTTAGATAGACTAAATACACGAAATATATCTAAGAATATTACAAATGCGTAGTATTGTTGTCTCTATCTTTTTTCTTTTCGTACCGACTAATTACACGTTAATTTTGGAATAGTCCTCGTATATAAATAAATACAATTAATAATAACTCATTTATGTTTCATAAATGTCACAATTTCTGGTCTCCTTTATATGTTTTGTCCTACTGCCTGGTATACAAATCCGCAATCCTTCCGACCAATCTGAAACAAACATTCCATTCTGATGAAGACCATGTAATTCACTGAAATAATGCGGATCAAATTAAGAAATTTGATCCACGTTCCTTCCAAAAATTTACGAAATAGGGCAAGGAAAGGTTATTTGGAGATAATTCTTATGAGACCTGTCACCTAAAAGTTCATTTTCCTTTCGAAGCTACCACGAGGTCTGTGTATTAGCATTTTAACCTTTATAGCATGCCGTCTATTTTCAATCCACTATCTGTTCCATGTCTTGCTCTCTGTAACAAAAAACAATCATTAGCAGAATTCTAAGAGAAACTTTGTGTTGTAATTCACGGGTATGCTAATATTAAGTGAAATCCGTGAGTAGTGCTTTAATTTTTATTTTATCTGTATGCCATTCTGTGCACAAGAATCTGTCATATTTTTTCAAGGGCTGAAAAGTTTGAAACCCCATCAGTGTTTTAGCACAGATCTTATGGTGTTTCAGTCAGTTTTAATCCTATGAACCTTATCTAAAACTATGAAAAACGCATGAATTTTCTCCAGGACTTTTGGAAGTGAACATCACTTCTTCAGACAAGCATAATGATTCCTGGATGTGTACGGAATGTAGATTTTGGCATTCACAAAAGCAAGACAGGTGCAAGATGAATAGTAAGTGCAGCTTTTTCATGCAACCATTTCATGGAAATTGTCATGTACAGGACATAGACGAGGACATAACCATGTTCGTGTGTGACGACTCTTGTGAAAAAATCGTCTAATGAATCAGAGTGATATATTTGTTTAATGTTACCTTTGGTTAGGGAAAGTTCTGGTTAATAATTCATAATGTCACCAAATATTCTACCCAGTATCACCAAATATTCTACCCAGTATCACCAAATAACCTACCACTATTACCAAATAACCTTTCCCTTTAGTGTTGTTTTCATTGTGTTTCCAATTACTGTGTGTTTATCGTATCTTAGGAAACTACTATAGTTTAAAAAAAATATTTTGTTATTTTACTTATAAAAAATCCATTTAACATAAAAATATCACCAAATTACCTTACCTTACCCTATGCATAGTTTTGGAACTACAGTCGCCCGAAATTACTGTAGCACGGTCAGGCACGTATCCAGAAGTTGGTTTTGGGAGGGGCCCAAGGGCTTCTGGGGGGGGGGGTTCCAAGGTGTGTCTGGGCATGAAATGTTTATTAAATATATAATTACCCCTGAAGTTATACTATTTTTCATAAAAATCTGAGTTTTATTTTTTTTTTGGGGGGGGGGGTCCGGACCCCCGGACCCACTCCCTAAATATATGCCTGAGCACGGTTAGTAATGACGCACTGGCATAGTTAGAAATGACGCACTATCTCCACAAGTGATGAAGGATGTCTGCTTAGCAAATCACAATCGAAATTGTTCCCAAAGAATATACTTGAGCACTGTGAGTACGAGTACAATTTCAAGGAGATTCCTCAAAAAAATCATTTCATTGTGATGGAAATTGATAGTGATTCGGAGATTCCAGAGATACTGCCGGACCTCCAATGAAGAATCTCATCCCTCAATCTCCAGAACAGTCTCCCCACCTTTAGATTTTTTACGGTTAAAAATCTACGGCAAGCTTCTAAAATTATTTAAATCCTGTTAAAGCAGCCCAATTTTGGTTTCACATCCCTCCTCTCAAACTGGAAATCCTGACAGAACTCCTGGGACATACGCATATAAATTTCCCTCGGCTGCGCTCATTAATCATAAATATTGCTCAAATACATTCCTTGGGCTATTGATTATGAGTTGCTAAGAAGACACGAATTACGTGTAAAAAAATCCGTTGGTTTTACGGAGAAATCATTGGCACCAGTATCATGTAAAACCAGCAGTGAAATCACCTTAAATATATTTCTATTGTGACCCCCTCTCCTTTGCGGAAATGGTTGGAACACCGCAAAAAGACACTTTTACTGTGACGTCATGGTTAGTTTTACGATAATATCACTGGTGCAGGTGCTTCCAGCGATTCCACCGTAAAACCAACAGGGGATTCATAGTAAAAATGCCTTTTACGGTGATCAAACCATTTCCGCAACGGCAAGGTCACCATAGAAACATTTTTACGGTATTGCCACCGCTGGTTTATGGTAATATGGCTGATGCCAGTGATTTCACTGTAAAACCGTTAATTATTTAACACTAGGTCATGGCATTTGTAATGATACCGCTCTTAGCTCCGAAATTGAGCGAGTTCCGAAATTTGTTAAAAGTAACTTTTTTTCCTTCTTTTAATGAGAAGAATCTCCTCCTGAACTTTGTCATGTTATTTCAGTAATACACTGTAATATACTACGTTTCATCCCGAAGCCGATATGGTAGTCGTATGGGTTAAGGCGCTAAGTGAACGACTTGAAGGTCCCGGGTTCGAATTCCGGCTGGAGCATGGATGTTTGTGATTGAAGATTTTAACTAAAACGTGACAGGCTGAAGTCAAAAGTTAGTAAAATTTACCAAAGTTTAATCCCAAAATTTGACGTGGGATTCAACCTTAATATTGTTTCTCGTACTTATAAAAACTATATAACGGCTCAATTGCTCTGGAATTGCATATATTGCATAGGCGCTGTTAGTGGTGGTGGTTGTGTGATTTGAATGTGAGGGTCAATTTGCTTAATTCACCATCACGGGTGATGACTATCGAAATGTGGTCAGGTTATTGTATACAGGGTGTTGTAAAATAACGCAGACAAAACCACGTTACGAAATCCTTCACATGAAAATAAGAAAAGAAAAAAACTATAAGAAAGTGTACAAATGTTTCGTTTCGGCGCTATAGTCTGCCGAAAGAATGGGAAAATGAACTTTAGAGCTTGATATTTCCAATACCGTTAACAGTTGAGCTGAGGTGGCATGGTACCGTCAAAACCTCAGACCTGCTCTATCCAAAAATGCATATTCCAAAATTGAACAATGGGACTTCAAGGGCTTCTCCAAATAAAAAAAAGGGGGGGGATTCTCAGAAATTATCTGAAGTAAAGGTAGGTCGAAATAAGTATGAATGAGAGTGCTTTCCAGCAAATAACAGTAATTCGTTTGCGCCAATTCGATATTTCAAACAGACTTCCTCTGTGGAACGATTTTCTTTTTAATACGGGTGGTTGCATACCAAACAGGATTAGGAATTGCATACATTTCAACGAACTTTTGGGGTATTTATCATCCCCGGTTGGATGGAGGTGATAGTATCTATCATCTTTGTTCATACGGAAAATCGTCTTACTTATGCTTATTTCGACCCACTATTTACTCCAAAGAATGGCTGAGAATTCCTTACTTCCTTTGCGCATCCATTGCACAATTTTGGAATATACATTTTTTGTCTTTGACGCTACTACGCCGCTTCAGTTCTACTATTAATGTAATTATGTAGAAATATCAAACTCTACAGTTGGTTTTCCCACACTTTCAGCAGATTATGGGCTATGACGCCGAAACGAATCATTTGTGGACACTCGATGGTCTATACAGTTTTTCTTATTTTAATGTCAAGAATTTCGTGAGGTGCGTTTGTCAGTGTTAGTTTGCAAAACCCTGTATAGTCTATATTGACTTTATCGTCCTAATGATTATCTCTGAGCATGGACGTTCATCTTGTGGTTTTCAGAGGGGGGG
>JAGDQP010006967.1:6440-69590 GCA_022664845.1 Lepisma saccharinum | reverse complement strand
TTTGTTCTGTTACATGCTGTCACCAAGGAACTTGGCTCATTCGTCTCCCATTTCACATCTTTTTAGGGCTAAAGAACTTGGCTTCACTTTTTGCACCTCTGGTGTTTTTGTTCGGATTTCACAGCTTTTTGTACGTATATAATATATATACTCGCTCGCTCGGCCTCGTTTAGGTCCTCGCCCCCCGTGGCTGGCTGTGCCCCCAACTTCGAGTTTTTGGGTACTTACGCCCCTTTATCGTAACCACTCTCCAGGACACTGTGCTTCCATGTTGCAGATTTTTTCCCATACCCACCACCCGTGGGAATGAGATATTTATTGAAACATAGGGAAGCTTTGTCATATTTATTGTAACCTACTTGTGATGATACAGCAAATTTGCTTCCTGCTGGCGGCCCTAAAATCCACCACCAACCCTAAGGCTCGAACATCATCTGGTGTTTTGCTCGGATTTCACAGCTTTTTATTCGTGTATATATACACTGGGTTCGCCTCGCTGGGTGTGCTGCCCCAGAATTCCTTGTGCGCCCCAACTTCAAATTTTTAGGGCTACGCCCCCTTTATTGTGATCAGACTTTCTGGGGACAGCGCCCCACGCTGTGCAGACCTTTTCCCATATCGCCTCGGGGGCTACACGCTCATAGCGGTGGTTTGATCCATTTATTGAAACATTTTCGTGATGGTACACCTTCATACCAAATTTCGTTTCTCTAGCTTCAGTGGTTTGGAAAATGGTATTTGGGCGGCTATGTTGAATTAAAGAAAGCGATTTTTAAAAAGTTTTCTTACATTGACGTTACCTACTTGTGATGGTACACCTTCATACCAAATTTCGTTTCTATAGCTCGAATGGTGTGGAAAAAGTTTTTGTGTTGCCATTTTGATCCAAGTTAACAACTTTTTCAAAAATCTAAATTATTCCTAAACTACTCTTGTTAATACACCTTTATGCCAAATTTCGTATCCCTAGTTCAAACGTTCTGGAAAATGGATTATGAAGTCAGCCATTTTGGATTCAAAATGATGTCTTTGCAGATATTTTGTAATCTACTAGTGATGATATACCGTCATTCATACTTCGAAATTTCAAATTTCAATTTTTAACATCTTTTTTCTTACAGAAGCTCAAAATCGCTGATTTCGCAATAAACTCTTGTTCCTGTATAGCATGCTGACGTTTTGTGACACGCAGAACTGGGCTGCATGCACTGCCGTACGTGTTGATACTCCCCTCGATTCGCTCGCGTCGCTGCGCCAAGAATCCCACGGCAGGCCGCGCATCGAACTTGAGGAGTTTGGAGGAACTGCGTCTTTTTATCACAACCAGAATCTGCAGTGCACTGCGCCACATGATGCAGATATTCCCTCATACTCCAGGCTGCGTCCAAATGGGGAAACTTCCACATTCTGCCTGTATAACATGCTCCTGGCAGTGCTAACATTTGTGACGAGTAAAACTTGGTGGGACACGCAGCAGTATTGGAAGTTGGCGCGAGGAACTAGGCTCATCCATATTCCATTTCACCACTTTTTAAGGTTGAAGGAGTTGACTGGATAGTTTGCACCCCTGGTGCTTTGGCTCGTATTTCGCAGCTTTTTACACTTGTGTAATGTATATACTCGCTTCGCCTCATTGGGGCGCTGCCCCCAGAATTCCAAGATGGCCTCGTTGGGGCGCACCCCTTTATCGCAATCAGACTCCAGCTGGGAACTGTTCCCTAGTTGGGGAGACGAGCAGAATTTATTCTAACCTACTCGTAATGGTACACCTTCATACCAAATTTCGTTTCTCTAGCTTCAGTCGTTATAAAGTGGTGCTTGGGCGGGCATTTTGGATAAAAGATGGACACATTTTTAACGTTTTCGTATATTTTCGTGACATACTCGTGATGATACACTGTCATACCAAATTTCATTTCTCTATCTCGAACTATGTGAAAAATTGTATTTCAGCCGCCATTTTGAATCAAAGATGGTGATTTTTTTAAAACGTTGTTATGTTTTCCTAAATTGCTCTTGATAATACATCATTATGTTAAATTTCGTATCTCTGGCACAAGCAGTTGGAAAATGGATTTATGACGCCCGCCATTTTGGATCCAAGATGGCGTCTTTAGAGATATTTTTAATATTTTCATAATCTACTATTGTTGTACTGTCAAACTAAATTTCATTATTCTAGCGGCAGCCATTTAGGCTGTGTATTCTTTAAAATTTTAGGTTTGGCGGCCATTTTGAATGCAAAATGGCGACTTTTTCAAATTTTTTAAAAGTTTTCTTAATTTGCTATCAATGATGTAGTTTGATACCAAATTTCACTGTTCTATCTTTAGTCGTTTAGGCTGTGTATTCTTTGAAATTTTAGGTTTGGCGGCCATTTTGAATTCAAGATGTCGGAATTTTTCCTTTATCTACTTATCATCCTCTACCTTCATACCAAATTTCGTGTTTCTAGCTTGCTCCAAACACCCTAAACAATATGATGAGTGAGTGAGTCAGTCAGTCAGTCAGTGAGTGAGTGAGTGAGTGAGTGAGTCAGTTAGCCTAAAATGTGCAATTTCAGGGGTCCACAACTAGAACATAGTTTGAGATACGAATATGAAATTTTGTACATCTGCACATATTTACCATATCTCCTTAACGGCAAAAGCTCATATTCCTATCTTTAACATCTTTTTTCTTACGGGGCCCCCAAATCGTCGATTTTGCCATAAACTCTTGTTCCTGTATAACATGCTTCTGGCAGTGCTGACGTTTTCTGATGCGAAGAACTTGGCTCATGCACTGCCGTGCATGTTGATTGATGTTTTTTCTTCAAGATGGTTATTGTCAATCTACTTTAGGCCTACAATTTTACCACAAAGGTTATTTCCTGTTTTTTTATTCTTGTCTACTTAGCTTTGTAACGTATCAGGATTGCGAAAACTTTTATATTCTGTCACAGACAATTTTTTCATCATAAATGTCACACATCTTACAAAATCATAATAGGAAATTTCATTACAACCAGTAAACTATATATAAAAAAATATTTGATGAAGAATGATTTGAGAGGGTTGATAAAATCTTACTCAGTTTCACAAAATGGCAAAAATACATATATAATCGATAACTCTTCTAAAGTGCAATATGCTTTCTTTCCTTTTTGTTTCACTATCACATAACGCTCCACAGAAACAATGACATAATCGCAAAATAAGAAACATACTTTCATTAAGCAGTAACAGCATGATGTGTTTCCCATGACTATTTGCTGTAGAACCTATAGTGAAATCAACATAGTCTTTAACATGGATTAAACTACACCAAAATAATAGCATCTATCGCTACTTAAGTTATCAGATTAAAAGTGGTCGGTTAAATCGTTGTGGCTGGACTCCAGCAGAATTTGCTTACTGTGGTCAATAATGTTTACCCCAATATTGATGCAGGCAGATACAACGTAAAGAAACAGTTTGAGAAATTGGAGTTTTTAAAATGCGGCTGAGACAGAGACCTACCGCACAAATCAATCGGATCATGGTTTTTACCCGGACCGACTGAGTGTATTTAAAATGTCCTGTTCTGTATAACTTCTCCATCCATGGAGCTGCAATCATTCCCAAGTAAATTTTATAAACATATAGTAGGCTACAACACAAGTGAATCGTCAATTTTAAAAATTTATCAGTTTCCTTTCAATGTTTCATAAAATATAGTTATAACTACACGTATTAGCATTAATGTTGAATCAATAAATTAATTGTTCTTCATTTTATAGTTAACTGAAATTGTGCTATTTGTTTAAAAAAGATCACGCAAGGAGTCATCAGTAGTATGGTGTTCCTTGCTCGTATCGCATCTTCTTCATAATAGCACACAGTAAAAGTAATATTAAATTTTGAACTTAATTTTTTATAATAGCACACACATAATTGTATACAGCGAAACAATTAACATAGTTTATTTTACATTTAATATATATATATATATATATATATATATATATAAACGGAGTAACCATAGATACATACTTGTATCCTCCCCTTGTAACAAAACTACTAGCAAATACAGTATATTGTCATGGTATGCTACTTGTTCTCTATAACTTGTCGCCGAACTACAATACATAAGCATACATGCATAGTTGCTATCACTATCACTTGTATCTCCAGCTATCTCCTTACTTTCTGTGTAGTACAAGAGGTTGCAAGGTAAACAACAAATGTGATCTTGCGAAATGATAAACCGTTACTTGAGTATTGTAAACCTTTCATGACCACACATACATGTCTTGGTAGGTTCTAAGATGTTTATAATAGATATATTATATATACTTCCGTTGTTACATCACACAATGACCATATTGTAGAATAATAATCCGACCTAATACACATAATTTACCATAGAGATAAAATAAAAAGGTTGCATTGCTATCGGCTACTATGTTTTAGGTACCAACACTCCAGACAATATGTGCTCTTACCATTAAATACAGGTGCTTCGAAATAGAGTTGAAGGCACAAAATATATCCCGGTTGCATATACATGTATATAATGTATGTATGTCTACATTACAGAGCAGTCGTACAGTTCACAGCACGTATACAACGGTAGTCTCGCTAATTAACATCGTTACAATATCAGCTATAGCTACTCTCTTGCAATCTAAGTCTTAAAACCACAGATACAGACTTACCATCCAACAGTCTCGCATTTCTACTATTACCGTTCACGGTGGTGTAAGAATTTGTTTTCTATATAAAAAGAGATCCAGTAAATCACGTTCCGCTAGTACTACGGAGTAAAAGCTTATAGGCAAATTTGCTCGAACCACCATCGAGAGAATTAGCATCTCCTTTTTCGCTGAGTATCTACACAACAACTTGTTTAAGAATATTAGGAAGATCAAATATACAGAAGAAGCAAGGGGACAGCATGCACTTTTCCGAAATAATTTATGGTTGCTAAATTCACAGAATCGAACACTGCAGTTTAATAGCAAAGCGGAGGGCGGTTAGCTGTTTCAAGAACTTCCTCCGCTCTGCGACTTTTAGTGGATAATGACTAAGAATAGGTAAAAGTTAAATTCCGCTACTTGATAGATTAGAGTTCTAGAAGAGGCATTGTCACATGTGAATAGTATATATCTCGTTGGGATGGAGAGGAAGAACAAGATACCAGTTGTTCCTCTTTATAAGGTCGAGGTAATTAACATACAGGTTATCTATTTGTTTCAAAACTGCCATCTAAAGCTGCGGACGGAGCACTGCTAGCTGTTAGAATTAAATGTAAAATAAGATTTTGCTTGTGTTTTAACAAGGAAAGATAACAAACTGACTGACATATGTGTTGAGTGAAACGAAATCAGAACAAGCAAAGCAAATTCAATATGTGAAATCTGCATTTATCTTCAATTTGTACCCCTATGTAATTAACAATCGAGAAGATGGGAACGCTGTCTGTGTTACACGTAAGTTTTATCTTAAGAGAGGCAGGACCTTTGTGACCATGAGCAGTACGTTGTTCTCTCCAATCCCAGAGAATATATACATGCAAGAAGCTGGCAAGATCGAATCTAAGAAGGCGTTCTTTGTACTTCGCAAGAATGTTAATCTAAATTATTCACTGTATCCTTATAAGTTGAAAGAGAGATTTCTTACCGTGCAGATTTACACAAGTTCGAAACACGTCGTAAGTAGCAGATGGAAAAGATTGGTACGTCGCATAGAAGACTGAAGTACACTTACCAGGCTAATAAAAGAATACAACAAAGTAGAGAATACTAGACAAAGAATCAAAGAAGACAGAGGCTTAGCTCAATATTTTGTATCGCAAAACTAGGAATGAGTAGGGCATTAAAGAAGAGTGGGATTTGTCTTTTGTGTTAAGAGTAGCGCAGAAGACACTCGTGTCTATTCGACATGTTAGGGATATACAGAAGCAACTCTTCGTCGAGTCACTCAAGGACAAGAACAGGCTGAAAGATCCAAATTTCTTCTTCCTTACCTCGAATGGTCTCGGGATCTTGTATTTATTTACCGATGAGGGTGTGTTTTCCAAGCTTTCTATCAATGGCGCTACGTGTTACAATATTCACACTTTTTCCAAGACTATTAAACTTGTCTTTAACGAAATTTTAAGTGCCGGTTCCTTGGAGTAAGCTTTTACTAGTTCTAAAGTTTGGTTTCTAAAGTAAAGTGTAGTTGGTTTACATAAAGTTATATACTTAACTGTTGGAGGAGTATTTAAAGGACAGTCTAGCTTACTTAAAGGATAACCCAACCTAAAATATTAACATATACATCTTTTAACAAAATCGCTTTGTATGTGAGTTATTTTGGTCAGACTTTGAAGATGTTCATACTACCTTACAGGCCAATGGTGAAAGAAGTATCAATTTACTAATGCTAAAGATCGAGTTTAATCGCAAGCATCTTAAACATGAAATACAACATTAAAGCAGGCCGTAAGCACGACTTTCATATCCAGCTTGAGTCATCCATGCAAACACAAATAAATGTCTATGATTTCGAGCAGTTAACGTTTTACAGGATGACACAAAAAAACTCCCACATTTGAAAGGCTAGTAAAGCAAAAAGGTATTTATTGTAAATAGAAACTTTCTTATTGAAAAATATAAAAGGGGAATAAAATCAGTATGTAATGACAAAGGTTCGAAAAGCGTCTGGTAAGTGTTCATGTTTTGAAAATTACGTCTGTTAAATATTGTCCATTCTTAGCCATACACAGTTGCGGACAATTTCTGAAGTCTACAATCACCCGACGTGTCATGTCATGTGGGAAAGTTGCTACTACCTCTTGAATTACATTCTTGAATGTGGGGCCGATGTGAGTAAACCTTGGAATTAAGGTGATTTCGATTAGTGATGAAGCACATTCCCACTTAAATGGTTATGCAAAAAACAAAATGTCCACTTTGGTGTGATCATAACACTCTAATCATTCAAGACAGACCATTGCACTCTGATAAGAGAGTGTATTTTTGTGCAATTTACAAAGATAGCGTTATTGGTCCTTACTTTTTTAAGAGAAGGGTGCAACTTTTACCATAAATGTGTATTGCCAAGAATAGACAATACTTACCATACGTAATTTTCAAAATATAAATACCTGCCAGACGCTTTCTGAACCTTAATCATTGCAATTTGTTTTCATTCCCCTTTCATATTTTTCAATAAGGAAGTTTCTTTCTACAATACATTTTTGTTTTCGTAGCATTTCAAATATGAGAGTTTTTTGGGTCACCCTGTATAAACGTACAACATTAAAAGTAGATAATCAATGAATCTTCGATGTGATATGTCTTGTAAAACAAACACCATTGGATTCAAAGTATTATAATCAATATTCAACGTTTTTAATTATTGATCTTGTTACTGACTTGACATAGGCTGCTTTAGCCCACTGCAGCATTGTATAATTCTTATAGAGGAGAACACGAGTAGCTTAGAGATGGAGGTGATATTTGTAGATGTTAATCCTATAATCGAGCGGTTAGTGTATCTTAGCATCTAGTAGGCAGATAGGCAGACAGGTATGCTGGTAGACAGTCAATTTTTCAGAAAGTCAGATATAGAGGCAGCCAAAACGACAGAAAATAGATAGCTATCCATGCTAATAGGTGTGCACACATACATACAGACAGAAATGCACACATGTAGATAGATAATAAGATAGACAGGGATCCATGTATACATATAGATACATAGAAACATATATACAGACCGAGAGAGGTAGATAGTTATATATACAGGAAGTACTTACTAGATACATAATGCACCATTCTTTATAAAGCATCTTCGCCCACGTGCAATGATTTCGATCATATTTGTTTGGTCACTTGTGATGGTGTAATCTTAAACAATGGTCTTACTCTTAAGAGACAGAGATTGAATAACTTTCCAATACTTCTCTTTGTTGTAAAATACGTGCATCTATGTAAGAGATCCATCATACGCGGATGAACAACAACAACAGCAACAAATATATTTATACAGAAGAAAACAACATATAATTAGAGAAAGAGAACTGCTAGAAATATGTAAGAACACTTTTTGGTGGTGTGTTTAATGGTGTGTGTGTTTCTCTGTTTGTGCTGCTCCCTGGTAAGACAACATATCTTAATGATCTGTATAATTGTTTATATGTGCACTTACTGTATCTACAAAGATAGACTGTGCTTCTGTTTTGTATCTCTAAAACTTTACTGGTCTTCTCCAGTGATACATAATCCTACACATAATCGAATAATCTGTCTACAAGATATTACGATAAAGGTAAATCGAGGAAAAGGAGAAGGATTTGATTGTACGAAAAAGCACCAAAGGAGCGTATCATTTCATCTACAGCTCCGTATGCTATACCTTACTAAACTACGCTGTTCTCTGTTACGTTGTGATTCATCTATTATGCATCGTGACATTGAATTAATAAATCTGGTAGGAAATCGACCATACTTTACTCTACTCTGTTGTGTATCGCAACGACGAACTAATACTCAATTAGTGTTTCGAGCCCTCCAACTAAGGACTGGACTGTGAATTTCGAACTAACTACACTAGTGAATTTCATCACCTTGTATCAGTGGCGGGCCGGGAATACCCATACTGAGGGTCGACTTCAAAATTTTAAATGAAAAGTGGGGCAATTATTAACTTCTTTGGAACAAGTGACTACGACAGCCAGTTATTATTCCAATGAGAGTATGGTGCATCAATTAACGTGTCAAATAACTCAGCTCCTATTTCATATAAAGCTTTCAAATAAAATGTGGATTACTAAGTTGTATATGTCAAATACAATGGTAATATTTTCAGTATCAGTGGCGGACCGGAATATCCATCAATTTCAAAATTTTGAATGAAAAGTGGGGTAACTATTCACTTCTATCGAACAAGAAGTCAAAGTGGAGCAACTTTTAGAGGAAGCATTTTGTAATAATACGTATGGTATAGCAGCTACAGCCGCCAATTTTTATTAGATGATAGTACGGAACCTCAAATTAACATGTCAAATAACTAGTTTAATATTACACATAAACAATTGAAATAAAAAAGTGGTTTATTGAGTTGCATAGGCAAATAAAATTGTAATGTTTTCAATATCAGTGGGGTACCGAATATATCCGTACGGGGAGTCAACGTCATGTTTTTAAATTGAAAGTTGGGTAAATATACACTTTTTGGAACAAGTAGTAAAACTGCGACCAATAAGGCATATGTGCCAACAAAATTCTACGCGCTATCTTTTAAAATAGCAAATAGACTTTTGTTTGTACATACGCCTAAATGTTCAGATGAAATGTTTTTTTTTCTATTTTAATGTTATCTACAATATAGCAGCTACGATAACCAATTGTTTAGGAATTATATTACTGCCCCTCAAACAACCCTGTTTCTCCTATACAGTCCTTTAGTAAAGTTCGTTTCCCGTGGTAAAAAAATGTGTCATCAAGGCTAAGGTTGGGCAAACACTGTATTAACTGTCAGTGTTTCCGAACTCAATTATGAGCCCTACATTCATACTTCATTTTCAGTCGGGTTTCCAGATTCTTTTGGTCACAGAAAGTGTGCGTAAAATTTACCTGTTTTTCTTTTAAGTACTTATTCGTTACGTTGTTTACAATGAGAGTTCTCTACGCAAGCTAAAGTGATACTCACTTTTGTAATACTAATATTAAGTATACCAGTGGACACCTGAAAATAAGGGAGGAAATCCAGTTTAGGATACGCAAAGTCAAATTATTCTAACCAAACCTATTCCAATTTAATAAAAAAGAAACGAGTTTTAATTAATCCAGGTTAACTTAACATGAAGAATCAGAAGGAAAAAGTAAAAATTACTGAATTAAATTAGAAAGATAAAACAAAACGACGACGTTTACTCTAAATTTTAAATAGTGTTCACACATTTCAGCACTGGTAACATATTTTCATTAAAAATGTCATCTTAGTCTAAATAAGTGTTGCCAACAAAATGACAAATTTCAGCTTCTTTGTAATTGCAAGGCATTTATCGTAGCATCATCTCTAGAATGCATATGTTATAGCACACAAACAGAACAAACGATTATTTCACTTAAAAAGAACCCAGAGAAAATAACTTTTCTTAAAATATGACATGTTCGGGTAAAGGAAGATATCTGGCAGATATAAGATGATACACAAATGCCACTAGCTGGAAACTCACTCTCAATAATCCCGTTCGCCAACACGGACACGCATGGTAAAGTACCTCAAAGATGCACGCTAAAATAAGGATAACTAGGTTGGTGGGAAACAACCCTGTCCCGAAGTAAAGAACATAACCAACTTCGATACTGCAAGAAATCTCTAAAGAAGTAGTGAACCATTTACCGAATAACTATTTATGACCCTGCAACTAACCTCGTTTTTGTATCATTCAAGGAACACAACAATTCGTATTTGCCTAACCGAAGTACCTGCAGCAATATTCCCAGAAACTCATATTAGTGTCACGTCTCATTGTCTCTCTCAAAAATATATTTATGGCAAGACTGAGTTCATCAATATATTTTTCCTAAAATTATAGCCTATATTGGTATGTTAAATAACCCTATTCTCATTTTTTAAAGAATCGAACAAGATTCAAGATGGCCAGCCTTAAGATGGCGGCCATGGCAAACGTACTCCCTAAAGATAGCACATTTACCCAATATCCATTAATGTGTATTTGTTTTCCATTATTTCAAACATTTTTTTAAAAATAAAGTGTGTTTCCTTACGTATATCAGTGATTCAGGGCGGCAGTGGCTCAATTGGTCGAGCGCTGATCTCTAGTGGTAGGGGTCATCGGATCTATCCCTCCTCATGCGATATGGGCTATGTAGTGGACACACTCTGAGTGCGTGGGTTTTCTCGGGATCTACCCGTTTCCTGCCACTTTCTCATCCACCAATTTATCACATCATCATCCATCAAAACTGAACCAAAATTGTCTAAAGACCTTAAAAATTAAATTCAAAAAGTTCCTACTTAGAACACATTCTAACTGCTTGTTCTCATGAACCAAACTTCTAGCCACTTTTCTCGTCTTTATGGAAGAAAACGCTTTTAATCTTGATATCTGGCGATTTCTTGATATGATCAAAAAGGGCTTTGAAGCATCGATAGATATACTTGTACGGAATTCTTAAGGTTCAATGATCATATCACCTGATACTGGATAATACTGTTTTATTCGTTTAGACAAAAAATGTTATTTGAAATATCACAATGTAAATAGAACAAAACCTTGATCCTCATTCAGACAGCGAAGTTACATTACCGCTCGAGGAAAAATAATATTTTAACGACAAATAACAGTATTAAATTATGATTGTTTTGAACCCAGTTTATCTTATATAAAGGTATAACACTTTATTTCCCTGAAAAAAGTAAACTCATGACATTTTTCCAAGTCAATGGGGACCATTATCAATTTTAACCATGTGTAGAAGCGAAAAAAAAAATGATATACAAAGAAAAAAGTATATCTCAAATGGTGAGCGAAAATAATACAATTAATCTCATCTCTTACGTTTGGATATTCATATAAATTATGTTTGGAAATACTAAAAAGAATAGAAGGAAAATATATGTGTACCAGGTGTATAAGCTTAAACCCGCTGTTTGCCGATAGATGGCGTTGGTGAGCATATGAAGCTGCTATGGGCACGCCCGACCTATAGTGTGGATGAGTTGGACCTCTGGCAACACGAATCAGTTTACATAATCAGGAAGTGCAGACAACAGTACACAGTGTGCCGTTGGTAACCATGGCTAATTTTGTGCCAGAAAAAGAGCATATGCGGGAAGCTCTGTTTTTCTGCTTCCATTTGATGAAATCGGCTGCCGACGAGCATCAATTGCTTGTGGATGCATATGGTGACAGTACTTTATCGGAATCAACGTGTCGGTTTCGGCGGTTCAAAGACGGCAATTTTGACCTGAGTGACAAGAAGCGTGAAAATCGGCCTAGGAAGTTTGAGGACCATCAATTGCAGGCGCTGTTGGATGAGGACGATACCCAATCGCAACAAATGCTTGCCGAGCAGTTGGGCGTTACTCAAACAGCAATTTCCATGAGTCTACGTGTCAAGTTAAAGGTTCAAAGGATCGGAAAATGGGTGCCGCACGAATTGACCGATCGGCAGCTGGAGAGACGCCAACACACATGTGAAACGTTGCTCGCCAGACAAAGAAGAAAGTCGTTCCTGCATCGGATTGTGACGGGCAGTGAAAAGTTGATATATTTCACGAATCCGAAACGACAGAAATCCTGGGTTGATCCCGGCCAACTATCAACATCTTCCTCGAGACCAAATCGCTTCGGACGGAAGACGATGCGCTGTGTTTGGGGGAAGCACAGGCTATCGTCTACTTTGAGCTGTTGCAACCAGGCCAAACTGTCAATGCCCACCGCTGCCACCAACAACTGATCAACGTGCACCGTGCTCTGTGTAAAAAAAATGCCGGAGTATCAACAAAGACATGACAAGCTGATATTCCTCAACGACAGTGACCCATCGCATACGTCAAAATTGGTCAATAACTACTTGGAGACACTTAAGTGGGAGGTGCTACCCCATCCCGCTTATTCACCAGACCTGGCCCCTACAGACTACCATCTATTAGCGTCGATGGGCCACGCCCTCGCTCAGCAGCACTTCAATTCGTATGCAGACGTCCGAAAATGGCTTGATGAGTACTTTGACTCGAAACAGCAGGACTTTTTTTTTGCGTGGTATCCACAAATTGCCCGAGAAGTGGGCAAAATGTGTAGCTAGCAAGGGAAAGTACTTTGAATAACTTGCGTTGTGCTTTCTATGAACACACCATGTGTTTTGCTGACTACAAAACAGCAGATTTAAGCTTATACACCTGGTATTTATATTACGTTGTAAATTCTTATACTAATCTGGGTGGGTAGAGATGAATGTGTGTCTAGCGAATCGAAACTTTTAAGACACTAAAAACAAGAAACATATGAAAATAAACATTACACATTCGATTGACAATAATACATGGGATACACAAAATGTTATAAATTGTCTTCTCAATGATGCCCATCAGCGTCAATACACAGTTCCAAACGCCGAAGCAATGACTGGTGCACACGGGATAATATAAATGGTGTTATTTGTCTACACGCTGTAACAATACGGCGTTTCATATCATCTGGGATAGTCGACACTTCCTTATAAACATTTCGTTTTAAATGGCCCTATAGGAAGATATCTAATGGGGGTAAATCGAGAGACTGTGCAGGTCATAAAATGGAGCCCCTACGCCCATATATTTGCCAGGGAACATCTGGGCAAGTATTTTGCTACTCTGTCTTGCACTGTGCATTGTACATCCATCATGTTGGAACCATGTAATCATACGAGTTACTAATGGTACGTCTTCTTGCATTAGTAGTAGTTCACGTTCTAATAATTCTATGCACCTACCTGCATTTAAGGTACCTTATATAAAAATAGGCTCAATAAGGCGTTCCCCAACTATTGCACTTCCCAAATTCACGCTCCATTGTGGTTGACGCTCCACTAAACGGAGTCAATATGGATTTCGTATTGCCCAATAATGTATATTTCACAGATTAACGTGCCCATGATTCGTGAACCTTGCTTTATCTGTGAAAAATATTAATGCTAAATTTTGTTTTATAACCTAAGCACAGAATTCGGCACGATTTTGAAAACAGTTTCCGTTGAGTTCCTGATTAAGTGACACACGAAATGGACGGTAGTTATTGTAACGCAATATTTCAAGTAAACTGGATTTACTCATACCACTACCTGGTAATACATCACGGGAGCTTGTGTGAGGATCAACCGGAACAGCAGCTAGCACATTCACAGTTTCTGTTGCCCAGTTATTGGTTTCGTGTATAAACGTTTTCGAGACGCAAGACTACCAGTTTCCCGTAACTGCTCATAAAGTCTTACAAACGTTTGTCTCGAAGGCTGACGTCTATCAGGATATTTTTCAGCGTTACGTGCTTGCCTTGCATTTTCCTACATTCACCGTAGGCCAACAAGGTTTCAGATTTTTCTGCGTTTGGAAACACCATTATGAATCCTTAGTATCCTGCTACTAAAATATACTTGGGAGATATATTTGATTCGGTTAGTTTCAGTGCGTCACGTGCTTTCTCTCGTAGATCGAGAAATGTTTTGAGCCTGTTAAAATATAGTTTGTTATTATTGCTATAAGATGACAAACAAAAGCACAAAATATTTAAACACTTAATCTCAGTAATTAGAAGTTGTATTTAATCTCTACTTTCACGGTTTATTTCGTACTCTTAAATATTTCAGGATATACTTCAGTAGCAAATCACAGCATTAAACATATTCTTAATATCCAAACATTAAACAGATTTTCTTGAGTCATGAATAAGATAAACCCTTGGCACATAGAAGTTCAAGTTGGATTGATATCACAAGACAAACGGTTATTTAAACTGATCAATTTCACTTTGACAAATAGTTAACGAAGACTTTTCGACAAATAGTAGTCGTACTTGTAACAGCGGTAACTGAGTTCCAGATTAAATGTTCAAGTTGGTTTTATTAATTTCGGTTCAGGGTTGTCACTTGCTTTTTCAAGGATTCCACGTGATATTCGTATGGAAGAAGTGAGATTTTCAAGGTAAAATGTTTATGCTAAATTTATGTTTATGTTGAAAATGTTTGTTCTACTAAATGCAGGTGTTAATTTTGATTTTAGGATAACATGTTTCTTCTCACTTGTCAAAGTTAAAATATGTTACAATTATTCGTGGAATGTGACTGATCGAATATTGCATTTTGTCTGTTATATAACCAATAATAATTAGTTCTGGTGACAGTCAAGGCCACGTTAACACTTGTTGTTCTGCAGGTGTTGTTAAATAAAAATAAAAATGTATTGATTTTTTTTTGAATCGTTCGTGAATCGTAATGACCATGTGATCCCATATCATTGGTTGGGTCTTTAACGATGTAATATTTTTTAGAAATACAATTTGTTTTCAACATCGTAATGGCGTCGGTTGTTTTTAAATAAAATTAAGTGTTCATAATTTTGTGTATCTGCAAAAGGGTGGTTTTTACCTTTTATTTTCTTTTTTTTTGAGTATTTTAGTAATGACACCGTTTTTATATTGTGACTCTGACCACTGTAGATTCCTTTGCCATCACTGAGATTTCACAATAACTCATCAATCGGATAGATCGTGTCCGAGAATGAAAAAAAAATATATATATAAAAATATTGAATGTTTGAAGATGAATAATTGATACATTGGGTATTAGAATGATTACTATATGAATATTTGCCATGATGCTCATAGCAACTACACTAAATGTATTCTGGCTTGTGCAGGCGTGAAAACTTTGAAGTCCAATGGTACGCTATTATGGTATGAATATCCAGTAAATAATGACACTGGGTATTAGATACGAATCTGAATAAATCACTAAACCACTAAAATGAAAATCACAGTTTGAAAATTAATAAATTTGTATATATGGGGGAAAATAATTGAGATATATAAAACTGAAGTGCTTCAAACTAAATTGCTAGCTAGGCAACCATTTTGAAGTTTCTTAGGTTTGGGGTGACTGTAGCACTGGAGTCGACACTATGGGTGGACTAAAGAAGTGGGGGGTTATTGCTTTTGGAGTGGTACAGGTGTCCTCTTGAAGATGACTCATGCATAAAGGTTGGACCACTGCGGAACTCACTGTCCACTATTCACGGACTGACTCCGGGGTCCAACGGACTGCGATGGGAATAACTGACGCAAATGGGGTACTGAAGAACTGGGTTTTGACTACTGCTGCCGGTGTTACTGGTTCGAAATCATTATCCTTCCTGGAACCAGATGCTTACACAAAAAAAATAATGTTTTGGAATCGCATTAGAATGTTCCAACATTGTTCGAAAAAATTTTGTGTACAACAATGAAGTATGGTATGTGAAATACGTGCTGGGCTTGGTAAATGTCCTCAAAACACACTTTTTAGATCATATCTCAATAATTATACTTAAAACTAAACAAAAATTGAATTCATAAAATACTGGTGCAAATGGTAACTAAATTTCACTTCTTGGATTAAAACTACAATGTTGATGGCATAACTAGAATTATGGCAGCTATGTGACTAATATTAATTAGATGTGGCAATGGCCGTCTCTACAATTATATATTCTTTGAAAACAAATTAAAGAAAAGATGGTGCTGCATATTGGCTTCATAATGGCGGATACGTTGACAAGATGGGGGTAAACAAAATTGACGAAGGCTCAAGGGATACTAATATGAATTAAAGTATTTAAATTTGTCTCTAGCTGAACATCGGTATAAAGTACCATGAAAAGTCTAATACTAATAGTGCAAAAATGCGAAATCGAGAGCAAAACTGTATGTTGAATGCTCTGTAAGTAGCAAATAATCAACTCAATTAATACTAAAAAGTGCTTGACCATTGGAAATGAAATGTCAGTATGGCAACAAAATTAGTTGTTTTGATGGAGTCGAAATATGAATAAGACAAAACACAAATGCCAGCATAAATGTAGAGAAAACAGAGGTCTCGGATATCATGAAGTCGGGCAAGTTATGGTTCAAACAGATAATCCGGGCTTCTAATTGCTACGATAAACTACGTTCAGCTCTCTATGCGTGGTGTACGTCGGGAACCTCTTCCATTAAATAAAACTGAATTCAATAGCTGACATTACGTTGCAGTAGTGAAGTAAAATACAAGGAATAAAAGGTTGGAAAGAATAATTTCTATAAAACTATTTTCTGTTATATGGAAAAAGTACGAGTTTAACATATAAAATGTAAAGTAAACGAGCAAAATACATATAATAACCGACGGCAGATGAAGTTCTTTTTAAATGAAAGAAATAAGCAAAAACGTTACTAATTTGTCAATTTCTGGGATTGTCTCAGGAGATTGGCCTGTCTCGAGAGAGAATAACTGTTGCAAAAAACATTTGTTTTGGTGTTAGCCCGGTTCGGAATGCAAGTCGGCCACCTTCCATGCAGAACAGCTTAAAATGTTGATACTGTGCAATGAACTTTCTTAAAACATCAACGTGAATGCTACATTCGTAAGTTGAAAACTTTGTTTAGTCAGCAAAATTATCAGCGGCTGTATTAACAATGGGAATAATGTCTAAAGATAAGACTGGCTGTGAATGTTCTGAGTTAAAGAAAACAGTTCGGTAGAAGGAACAGTTCTGTATTGTGCACCTTAAATCATGTTCAGAATCGACAAATATCCTGGTATAAAAACGAAAACAAACGTGTATTGGTTCAAACACAATACGGGGTGTTTCCAAAATACACACAATCGGGTGGCTTTTTCTGTATTTGTGGGAAGAATACACTACAAATTATATTACTCGCGAAATGAAAAAATACAACAAAGGTGCCGTTTAATATGCGCTAGCAATGTGTTGTGAACAAATAAGTGTCTTAATGGGTATATATATGTGAAACTGTGTCACAGGGTAACTACGGACATTGTGGCTAAGAAAATCATACTACCATCTCGAAAATTAGGGTCGGAACGACTATGAAATTGTATCACGGGGAGCTGAAGAGGAAACGGTAAGTATCTCTTTTCACGTAATGTTTAACATGAATCTATCATAATATCAAACATTCGGTTCAAACTCGGGAGTTAGTTCTATTTATCTGGAAACTCGTGCTGATTCTTGAATCGCCTAGAATTCTTGTTGTTTGGCGGGTGTCATGAACTATAATGTTGCCTGTTTCTCAATCTAGTGAGTTCACCAAGTATTTGTCGTAATATTTTAGAAGAATTGGAGGTGCCTGTGCTACAAAATGGGGTATGCTGAGGCACTGAACGTTGCACATGGGCGGGAGGTTTCATTTCTTCTACCTGTGTACTATGATAGAAATTTTGCTTGGGTGCCCTAAGGCAAAAATGGGGTGCCTTCTAGGGGCGAGGAAGCTTGAGCGGAATTTTAACTGTAATAGGAGGCTCGTTCAAGGAATTAATGTGGTAGGTCCTGGGAGTATTCTGTTTAGAGGTAGGGTGCATTAAACAAGGGGCACGGGGAATATGCTTTCGACTTAGAGGTTGTAATAGTAACAAATCATTTGAGTCAGACTGTGAACTTTTATGGGATACCCGAATATGAGTATACTGTGAATTTAATTTCCTAGATTTATCTGGCGGTGACGTAGGGACAGGCCAAGGGGTCAAATTCAAAAGATAAGGAGGCAGATTTGAGGTGAGTACAGGCCTGCTGAGGATCAAGATTTGAATTTCTGGTTCCATATTTGGAACGTAGGGGTGTGTTCTGTCGAACACGAGGAAGAAGCTGATGCAATGTGCAGCAATTATTTGCAGGTGCGAATTGTTGAATATATTTCGAAATAAAATTCTCCCCTAAAGGAGAAAAGGGTTCAAATTCCGATTTGATGACCTGAAATTTTTGCCAAAATTTTTATTATCAATAGAAGCATCGATGGCTGCAATTTCGTTTGAAACAGCACTAGTACCATATAGAACTTGAACTTTATTGGAACATTTGGTACGCTTCGTCAAGTTAGGAACCAATCGATAATCAATAATCCATGCTTCGGATTTGGTGTCTAGGTACGGTAATACCTGTTGTTTAACAATACGTGTGATAAAGAAATAAATATTGTTATCATACAATAAGGGAATTTCGATATGTGACAAGGTGGTAACCTGCGGGAAGTTTGGATTTGTTTTACAAGTAAAACATAAATCTTGGGGGCGGGGGGGGGGCGCTTAAGTTTAATAATCTCTAATGCACCGCATGTGATGTATGCGAACAATTAAAACGAACAATGGGGTCGTATTCGGTTACATTATCGCTATTAGGATCTTGAAATTGACCTAGTGGATCCTGAATTGGAGGCAAATGTACCTTGGTGAGAAACGTGTCTATCAGAACAATTCCTCCTGGTGCCAGAGTTGCCTCTAGTGTGACCTGGATTAGAACTCCTAATCCTCTGTTTGGTAGGCCTGCTGTCGTCTGAGATACTTAGAAACGCTTGACAATTCAATGAGTAAAGTAGACAACCGAGAATTAAAGTGCTCACGTATCGGGTATAATAACATTGAAATCGTTGTAGACAGATCGGATTTCAAAGAATCAATTTGTTGTTGTAATTCAATAACTTCCCCGAGGGCCTTATTTAACGGTGTTAAAGGGCTGTTATCGTTTAAAAAACAATCACCCGAAATGTCTACTGGCGAGATAGCAATGTTGCAAACTTTATTCTGTAGCTGTAAATGTAACATACTATCAGACATTTGATCACAAATATTTGCGATAATATTTTGCTTCTGGTCAGGGTGAAATGTGGATTCCAAATGTGCGATTTGAACTTGTGCCTGTTGTAAAGCTTCTATTAGACTTTGGAGTCGTTGAAGAACCTGATGTGAATATCCAGATGTAAAATTGGATTGGTTGTGATACGAGAAACTGAAGGGTGCCTGACTTGTGATGTCCGTCGCTGGGGTCAAGGTTCGTAATTCTTAAATTTCTTCTTGTTGTCTTTCGGCAATAAGAAATGTTTGGTGGTCAATAGCTTGGAGAGTTTGCAACATTTTATGTACTGTATCAATACCTTTGTATAAAAATTTCGTTAAGATTGGGTGTATAAGATTGGCCTTTCATAATGTGTTCCGCAACCTGTTTCTCCTAAATGGTATGAAGTAATGAACGAGTTTATTGTCCCTTTGCAATTACGTACGGATTTTAAAATCTAAAAGCTTTTTGGGTCAATGCCGAACAATACCCTTAATTTCCTGTGGGGTGTCGATGGTGTGGAACGTATTGGAAACGTCCGCTTTAATCTGGGCATATACACCTATTTTTGTTCTGAAAGTAGGGTAATTTGGAAAAGGGACTAAAGGTAACAAGCGAAAAGGTTTTTTTTTTGCTGATAAATGTTCTGGACAATTTCATATTTAAAAAACAAATGATCAATTTGGGATCAATATGATTTTCGAATTTAGGAATCATTGAGAATGAGGTGAGTGCGTCCGAAATGACATCTGCGGGGGACACCGGTTGGTTTGACATTGTTTTTATAGCAAGTTGCCGTAACTTAATGATAGCTGAAAACATAATGGCCGTAGCGAACATATAATGCAAGTATACACTAAATGAAGCAGCGTCTACTACGATGTCGCGTATTTACAGAGGACGAGATCAATGTATGTGGCTGGGAGAAACAAGGTCCCGAAAAAGGGAGATAAAGAAATGTGCTGACACAGGAAAACACGCACACTTCATTTCGCTTCGTGCAGCTCCTTTGCCTTTAAGCAAAGGACATACCGTACGGAAGTTAAATGACCAGAAAATAAGCAAACTGGATGTATAATGTATTTGGTAGAACCACACGGATTTACCGGAAGAGTCCCGAATTAGGAAATATTTGCATCAAAACACGGAAGCACGTCCACTATATTTAACCGTCGGTTTCAACATATTTGTCTCTGCATTCACTCATAGTTAACTGTCGATTTACTTTGTTTACGGCAAATGAGATTCTTATGATGCTTTTGGGCGTAGCTCGACTGGGGTCGACATCTGTCATTATTCCGAACAAGACTACTTTTTGTACACTTGGTTTCCATTCTATGCGAAATGCAATCGATAACCTGAAGCCTATGTGGAAGAATACACACACTAAATAACACTTTTGTAACTAACTAAAGGATGTTGTTCAGCTCTGGATAATGAATGGGAAACTTAACTGTGTTTTACTATTTATTGGTTATAATTGAATATAAACAAACAATAATGATATGATTGAGTATTAACAAATAATGTTGGATATTACTGAATATAAGAAATCATGAAATATACGACGAAATATTCTACGAAACGATCTCTGCCATACAAACTGAACTAGAGTAGTCTTTATCCATGAATAGAATAAACGCTTTGCACATACCTGTTGCATCAGCTTTAAGAAGTCTCTGTTTCAGAACCACTGTCTTCTATTCACTAGACGAGCTTGCTTAAGAGTCCATAACTTCTTTGTCCCTTGTCTCGGTACAACGGCGAATATTGTTACATTACGCTGGACTGTATTTCTTCTTCTTATCATCTTGCGATGAACAATGAATAGGCTAAAGTTTATATTAGAAATGTATGTCACTCAAGGCAGCTTAGAAGTTCAAGTTGGATTGATATCTAAAAGAAAACCGGTTACTTAAATTGATCACTTTCGCTTTGACAAATAATCAAAGATGACTTTTGGACGAATTGTAGTCGTACTTGTAACTGCTGTAACTGAGGTCCCGAATTGATGTTCAAGTTGTTTTTATGAAATTCGGTTCAGAATTGTCGCATGCTTTCCCAACAAATCCACGTGATACTCTTATGGAAGTCGCGAGGTTTTCAATGTAAAACGTTTAGGTAATTTGGAAAACATTTGGTCTACTGAATGAATGTAGTAATATTGATTTTAGGATAACACTTTTCTTCTCACTTGTCAAAGTTAAAATATGTGGCAGTTATTCTTGGAACGTGACTGAGCGAATATTACAGTTGTCTGCTATATACAAAATAATATTTAGTTCTGGTGATAGTCAAGGCTAAGTTAATATTTGTTGTTATTCTGGTGTTATTAACCAAAACAAAAAAAGTGTTGTATATTTTCCTATCGTTAGTGAATCGTAATGACCATTGGTTCCCTCGTCATGGGTTGGATCTTTACTGTTGTAATATCCTTTTAGAAAGACAATTCGTTTTCAACTTTGTAGTGGCGTCCGGTGCTTAAATAAAATTAACTCTTCATAATTGTGTGCATCCAGTAAATAAAATGAGATTTATTTTTTGTTTTAAGATATATCGTGTTTCGCATGAACAAGTATCCAATATCGCAAAAACATGCTTTCAGCCGTGAGTTACGTGATCCGGCTGACATGTTGTTTGTTTAACACATATCTGAGTTAAGTTGTTGTAATGCATATTTTTTCCGTATTTACGCTGGACACTACAACAAACCCAAGGTTTTGAGAACATTTGATATATGAGTATATTAAATGTACGTGTCTAACAAATATTACAACAAACAGATAAATTCAAAATATTCCGTACGCAATACTATGGGGTAGTGTATCTTGTTACGTGCGTTACGAAATTACCAAAAAAATAGCACTGTTTTTAAATCAGTATCTACTTTTTTACAATAGTTGTCCAGCTTGTAATAGTTGTAAAGTGCAATACGTTGACAGCCAAACCATATGAAAGTAAGGCAACAACTGACAAAAGAGCGTAACGGACTTAATACTCTAGCCTATATGAATTATAGGCCAAATAACAATGTCACGTTCATTGAAAATTGTTATTACTTTCACAAGTAAAATTTTAGAGATTATAATCTACGTGAATTATTATACATTGCAATTGCTCGTATGGAGCGTTCGTCTTTGTATGGAGCGTTCCAGAGCAAATGCATGTAAAGATGACCAACCATAATGATTCAAACGTTATAAAACCACGAAGGGCAATTTTGTGCAGATTGCAACAAATTTTCAAATAAATATTTCCTTTGTGAAATTATTGTTAGGAATATTATAAGCACTTAAGTTTTCTGGTCATTAGCAAGATTAAATGGATTTGTATATATTCTACCGTTATTCTTGATTTTATTTCGTAGCTTCTCTTCATGCCAATCTGCAAACATCGGTAAATCAGCGTTTCCATGTTATTATATTTCTTTGTCCAGGTCTTCTAGAAACTAATTTTTAAATATGACATATGATTGTGAGTCCTGTATTAAGCTGCTGTATTCTAGAATGCTGTGAAGATTTATGAAATACAGAAAACATTTATTTAAATTGTTGTTTGTAACAACAAGCAAATCAACAAGGCATATTCAAGTTTGTTGAATTGTGTAATCGATGTACGTGACTGTTTACACTTTATTTTCCTAAACAAGGAATATTATAACGAGGTCTAACTTAAGAACACTCGGAAGTTGTTTATTATCCATCCGAGGTAAGGATTTTCTTTGTAAAGAATTAATATTTACTTTGTATTTCTGTGAATATCACTTTTATCCATGCATGCTCATATGGTAGTAAATGTGCATATGCTGTGACATATACGGACGTATCATACCATGGTATGGATGAACGTGATTGTTCTAGTTTAGACCTGTGCGTTGCATGTTGCGACGTCAAGTTAGGTAAATTCGTTAATCAGTGACTATATGTTGGAATCTTACATGAATAATGGATCCTTGGAATATTCGTATGTTCTAACGTCGAGACGCTACTTTGTGATATACTATTAGATTATTTTGGACATTATCTTGTGCCCAACATCTTTATTTTCTGCATTTGCTGTCTCCATGTTACATGTAATATATTTTCTTTTGTCTTCCTTTTATCTGTACCGGTACGTTCTATGTTGCTTTCCTTCAACTCTGCTTCATGCTTCTTCGCTGTACTTATTCGGCAAACAGTTTATTCCCTTGTTAAAACAAAGCCGGTATTTTGTAAGACGCTGCATAGCTTGGAATACACGGTGGGAGAAGATAATTTGTAAAATTAAGCATGTAACGATTACTCGTCTTCAGCACCACGAACCAACCATCCACTTGGTTGTAAGTGCTGTAAACTACGTAACATGGATTTTTCTGGTCGTATATAGTAACTTCCAATCTAGTATTGCTTGCCCAATGGAGAAGTAAAGTTGTCGTCAACCTTTCTAGTCTATACAATGGATGAAGTCGGCGATATGATTCCGTTGCTACTCAGTGGCAAATATCAGACATATTTGTTGTGGCCTATGACAGAGGAGTGGCGAGCCATCCATCGTGAGATAGTGTTTCCCAACTGTTGCATCGTTGCTTACAATCACCTCGGCTGAGTCATCGTTCACCATCGCACTCTTCCTACATGCAGAATAAATAGTTCTGTTTAAGATATTCTCACCCTCTATCTTGTTTAAAGATTCAAGCAATATCTTGTATTAAATTAGAGTTAAGCAGATGCTCTCTCGGAATTTTCAATAGAGCTGGCAGCTCTTTAACAAATCAGTATCCATCTTATATAAAAAAACGACTTGCGTGTTGTAATTTATCTGTATCACAGAGAGATATCAAGTGAACACTTGTCTTATACAAATGTGTGTTCGAGATCTAGAGTCTAACAAGAAGGCGAGCTTAGATTTCACACCATTTAAATCATTGCCCGCAAAGAAAACGTAGACCGTAAAGAGCTCTTGAAACAACCAATAGCCTTATAGAAAGTACGTTGATACGGTGCAGAATAATACACGTACACTGCACTGTGGAACGACAGTTAACCACACTGGTACGGTAAACAGGCACATAAAGGTTTGGCTGGTTTGTTTACTTTTTTTTTTTGTAATTTTACTCACTACAAAACACAAAACAATGTTACCATATAATATTTGGTCACAGGCTTACAAGAGCTGTTGTTGCTTACCACAGTGGAATAGTTAAAGTAAAATTATGTGGCTAACCTCAGTTACTAACTAACAATTTTTACTTGCGCCACACAGTAGCTGTTTAACCTGATATTGATTATACCTTTGTATGTTAAAATACATAAGCGGTTTATAGGCAACAACTTGTTTGACTGTATTAAAATGATTATGATTTTAGTATGCTTAAACATAGGAAATAAAGAACAACAAATTATACATTAAGAGCACTTTTAACTTGTATTTATAGAATATTTTTTTTATATATGGAACACACAACACAAAAACATTGCACTTGTAAAGATATTTACCACTGCGTATTATAGGCCTTTTGCTTTAAATTTTTATACATAAAAAGATTAAAATTGAAAATAATAAAAGCAAATATTTTTTTTATCTTTTTATGCTATGAGCTTTTTTTATAATCACTGATGTTATATTTGAACACGGGCGGCAGTTCATAGACGTGGCAAACGGTTAACGGTTACGTGCAAATTGATTTGGCTGTGTAAAAAAGCTATTATATTAGTTAAAAAAAATATTTGAAATATTTTTTTTTTCAATTATTTAATAAAATTAGTTATCAGCGGCTTTTTAATAAACTTTTACAATAGTTGTAGGTAATATTTCAATTATTTAATAAAATTAGTTATCAGCGGCTTTTTAATAAACTTTTACAATAGTTGTAGGTAATAGATTGAACACACCAAAACTTTTCATATGGTTACCTGAAATACACTAATATTACGTAGTAGCTCCCGTCTGTATTATTGGGAGATGCAAATTGCGTGCTTTACACGTTCAAGGCACAACGTCAATTATTTTTTTTTGCACAAACACTTTTGCCACCGAACGTTTGTGTCTGTTAACTCACTCCCTCTTCTTTTTTTACTTAAAAAGAACCAATGGGAGTTCACCATTCGAACCAGTTCGACGGTTCTGGATGCAAATTTGAATTGTTTGCTCTATCAGGGCGGGTTTTTACTTACTCATCAAGCATTCCAACAGCTGGACTGGTTGATTAGGACAACATCTGGTGAGAAAAGTTGGAATGAGTGGGAGCACACAGGGAAACAATTGTATCCGAAGCTTGTATGGAAATGCATGGAACAGAGTTCTCTGTAGTAATAGCCTGTGAACTCTGTTATAGCTTGGTCCTGAAGGGAATGAAGTCCAAGGACCTGGGTCCTGAGTGCAAGGGTCCTGGCAACACTGTCAAGTCCAATACTGATGTCTCCACGTCACTGAAGAAGCACACGACCGCGTGGACGAAACGTCGTAGCTCCCGAGCCACACCGCAGTGTGTCTTACAACGCCGTTAATGATAAAAGTTTATAAAGTTTAATTAAGTTTTTTATGGCTTTTTACTCGATCCTGTTAAACACTTTTTTTCATACACTTGTGTGTTCAAAAGCATAATTTTTAAAATAGCATTTACACATACAAAAGCAGTGGTTTACAATGATATAAAAAGAAATATTACACCTAAAACATTAATTACAAATTTTAATAATAATATACACACATAAATATTGAACATGAGACAAAACAACTGTATGAGGCAGAAATGTAGAGTCAATGAAATATTATTTATAAGCGCATATACCAGGGACTTTTTTATAACCCCATTTTATATAATTTTTGCTTAAAAAACAATGTATTTATAGTTTGCATTTATATCCATTTTTTACATAATATATAACATGTTCAAGCTTTATCTTTGCCGTTTTTTCACTTCGGCAAACAATACATATATAATCATTATTATGTAGCACATTTATTTATCAATAATGATTTCTTGTAAATAGATTATTCTTTACTGATTTTGAATAGATACTTAAAAAATATATAAGTAAAAATAATAAGTAACACCTAATAATCACATTTTAATAAAATATACGTATTTTAGGAGAAATAATGTCTTTTTATATTAGTTTTGTTAATCCTCTTGTTTAGTGATTTATTGACATTTATTATTATTTTCTTCGTAAGCTGGCACAGGATAGCATTTTGACATAAATACACACACATATAGTCATTGGGGGTGAAGTGGGTGGTGGGGTGAAGTGGGTAATGCTAAGGTTATGAAGATCTGGCAACATCGTAATGACATGAAAGAGAGAACCAAGTACTATCAGCGCAGCAGTCATTCAAGAGGGACCTACTGCATGAGTGAGTCACGAAAACGACGTACAAGAGACGTGTCAGAAGACACGTATTTGTTTCAAGGCAAGTAAAACACTCATGGCTTTTTCGTTCTTATAAATATTAAACATGAGAACTTAAGCTGTATATCGTGTTCATTAAACAGCTTTGGAGTGCAGATTGCACTATATCGTAGAGCAAGGTTTCATTGTGCATATGAAAAAGATATTGATGTAGATCCTGCATGGAATAGTAAGAAAGTGGTAACGAAAAAAAGTGTAAAATGGGGTGAAGTGGGTAATGTCATGTGGGGTGAAGTGAGTACCTGTACTTCATTCGTATGTACGTTCAATAGTAATGTGTAATTTATCATTGGTGTATATACAATTATATAACACGATTTATAGATTAAGGTGAATTGAAATGAATTTATTTAGGCCTTTAATCTAATGCTTAGGCTGAGATAGGGAAGGGGTAAGGATGTGGAACGGTGGCTGGCAGGGCATACAGATATATAAGGCACCATCCCGGTATTCACCTGGTTTGAGTAAGGTGAACCTTTGGACAAGGCTTTCTTCCGACCTCTGAGTGTATTCTTTAAGCAAGCATGCAATCAGTGGCTTTACTCACATCCATGTAGATTAGTAAATAAAGTTCAGTTTGGTCACCTACTCAATGAAGCATGGGGAAGGACTGCGACAGCTGGTAGCGGCGTTGCAGGCTTTACAGCAACTGGTATATTTCCACTAAACAGATTGGCCATACAAGATGATAAACTTGTTACAATTCAGTCCACAGATGCGTCTGATCACAAAGCGGTAAGTGCTGTTCAGGAGCCCGACAGACAAGAATCACCAATAACAACAGGAGCACGAGAGATTCTACCTTCACCTCGCAAGAGACCATGAGTGGAGAAGAGGAAGAGAGCAAGGCAGGGATCTGAGATATTGACGTCTCATATTGCGAAATTGAGGGGGACAAAATATAGGATATTTCTTTAGTCCGAACGTCCAGACTATAGCATTATGCAATTGAGCGGGAAAAAATCGAGGAAGTCTCTTCACTCTGAATCCTCGCGTACAGAAAGTACTTCTATCGACGACAACGTGTGCGGGTTCTGCGGAAAATCTTTCACCAGTGCGACGTCCAGCAAATTTGTCAACTGGATACAGTGCCAAGAGTGTGGTGTTTGGTATCATGAATACTGTGTTGGTGCTTCTAATACTGTAAGTTGCAGTTTGTGTGTGGCAAATATTGACTGTTGCTTTGTCCATACTAATCTCTTCTCTACTCCATCCCACAATTTCCAGTGGAGAAGGAAGCATCTGGACCTTGTTTATAGAAAAATATAAACTTTTGTTTCAGCTATACTAGTGTAAGCAAGAAAGCCTTAACTCTAGTTCACATTGTGTCTAGAAAATGTTTCTGTACCTCACAATGCCCCATGGGAATCCCTCTTTCAGTTTCAAAGTAGAATCACTTTTTACCTATCTAGCGGATAAAACATTACAATTCAATTTCGAAAAAGTGATAGCATTTGTCACAGTACCCATTGTTATCCATATAATTTCGTTCTTGACTCAAACTAGATATAAGGATTTCTTTTTTACTTGACCTAACGTCTGGTGGACTACTTCTCACTGCACACTTGAAGCTATCTTTATACCCACTTCACCCCATGCACCTACCCACTTCACCCCGTCACTCGGGGTGACGTGAGTAATTCAGACATTAATATTTCTTATTTTTTAGTGTCTTATCTTATGATATCTTTGTATTACTCTATATTTACTTTGTAGCAGAAAGTTCAAAGTGTAGAAATTACCAAAAAGTTTTCAGTTGAATACAAATATATTGTAGATATGTTGCAATATGTTTGAAACGTACCCACTTCACCCCCAATGACTCTATATATAAAATTATTTTTAGTGGATAAAATATAAGTACCTACACTACGATTTATGTATAATCCCTCGTATTAACAGCATTCAGGTGATGAAAAATTACAAAACAAGGTTTTGCTGCTGAGGGGGTTTACCCATTTCATTTTGATAGCTTGTTTGAAATCAGGATCGGGTATCTTATCACTAATACTTGTAATTAAATTGAACCGCATCTTGTCATTTTTAACTGGATCACAAAATTTCTTATTAAAATAGTGCACGGTAACTTGGTCTGTCGGATCGTCATCACAATTTTTGGAGGTTGTAGGTAACGAGGTGTATTTCTTAGCCATGTCAGTTTATTTTTTTTGTTGTTTTTTTTGTGTCGGCTCCCAGATATTACAACGTTGGACAGATTGAATAGCGACGGATTTTCCTGTGACTGGGTCAAGGAGCTCGACCAAATTATTATTTATCACTTTGGTGCACACATAGGGACCCCGATAAAGTTTAAACCATTTGCGGATTTTCTTGTTAACCAAACTACTATTATGTTGGCGTAGAAACACGAAATCATCAGATTTGATTTTACGTTTTGACTTCTGCCTTTGATTTAGCAACTGGTTTCTTTTGAGAATTTTTAGTTTTTTTGTAAATTAGCCATGATCATTTTTGTTTTACCAGTCGATGCCATCTGTTTCGTTGACATCCTTTTGAGTATGAATTCCTAGGTGTTCCAGGATGGGCGAAGACACGTCGACGTTGAGCATCAGCCAAGCTGGAGAGGTTGCTAACGATTCAGTTATAGAATAATTGAGAAGCAGGGTAATCTCTGCTATGTGCTTCGGCCATTCGACGTGGGACTCCTTGCAAAAGACACTTTAGAGTAACAATTTTTTTTGTGAATTCTCTCGACAGGCGACGATGCCGGATGGTAGGGCGTGGTGTAGTGTAGCTTAATATTTTTTGGGGGCAGCCCAGTCTCGGAACCTCTTAGAAGTGAAACAGGGACCATTGTCAGAAATGATGGCTGCCGGAAGCTTTAGGTGCATCACGTAGGTGTTCAAACACTTGATGACTTCACTGCTAGTTGCATTTTGATGGGGTACGCGACGATATATCTGGTGAAGACGTCAAGGCACGTACAGAGGTAGGAAAATCCTCCTGCAGCAGTGGGTAACTTGCCGACTAAGTCAATGGACAATAGTGCGCGAGG
Organism: Lepisma saccharinum; assembly: GCA_022664845.1. Lineage (NCBI taxonomy): Eukaryota > Metazoa > Arthropoda > Insecta > Zygentoma > Lepismatidae > Lepisma > Lepisma saccharinum. Next base: position 39,864 of record JAGDQP010006967.1, on the reverse strand, counting down.
ACGGCTGCCTGGCACTGTCTTTATAAGTTGCATTGGTGGATGGGCGTTTATTTTTGTTTTTATACACATCAAGAAATTTTTTTAAGTGGTTGGACACGTTTCGGTCTGCTTACCTCCAAGTGAAGTTGTTTCTTATGAGTGATAGTGTTTTACTTTTCCCGAAGTGGCCGTAGTCATTATGCGCAGACCTGATAACTTTTTGGACCAAGCTTTCGGGTACGACAACACGGAGTTGGTGAGGTCGGTGAAAATCTCGCTGCAACAGTACGCCGTTGGTGATGACATATGTCAGACGGGCTACTCTAGCTCCTCTAAACTCCGCACTCGTGTTTTTTGGGTTATTTAAAAACCTCATAATCTTACCAAGCTTTTCATCTTCTCTTTGCTTTGCAGGTAAGTCTTCTGCTGTTAAAGACTTAAACTAATCTGGCAGGACTTTTATATTGGTTACAGTGATCATTTTTCTTTTATTTACGCAGAGGCGCGACAATGTGTCGGCGACCACGTTCTATCTCCTAGGGATATTCTCAGCTACAATGTTCAAGTCTTGAATTTCCAAGTTCCAATGGTATAAACGTGGATTTAAGTGCCTCATAGTCCTAAAATTTACCAGGGCCATATGATTCGTCTTGACTACAATCTTGTGCCCGTGAAAGAGAGATTTCCATTTACGGACTGCATGGATAAGGATCAAAAATTTAATTTCAGTCACAGAGTATCGGCTCTCCGCAGGTTTCAAAATCTTTTCAGCAAATCCTAGGATATGCAACTCCTCGTCATACTCCTGGTAGAGGACGGCCGCTGTGCTCTGGATACAGGCATCTATTACAACAAAAAACTGGTGATCCATGTTAGGATGCTCGAGTAGGACATTCCTGCACAGTTCTTCTTTTAAAGCCTGGAACGCTGCCTCATGCTGGTAGGTTTAAATTCATTTTTTCTTTTACTTTAACAGGTCATAAAGGATAACAGACTTTCCTGGATAGTAATATATGAACCTGGAAGCCCAAAGGAATAATTCAAGGCACCGTTGCAAAGTCTTAATGTTCTTTGGTGGCTGTAGCCTTTTGACCTTTTTTACGTAAGCTGGGTCCTTTTGGATTCCTTTGTTTGAAATCATGATCCCCAAGAAGATGGTAGAGGCTGATTGGAACGAGCATTTTGAGAGATTCACTGTCATGCCATCGTCGGAGAGTCTGGTGAAAACTTCATCCAAGGTGACGAAATGGTCGTCGGCTGACGTGGATGGAATCGAAATGTTATCGACATACAGGATTAACTTCTGCGACAACTCGAAGCCAAATACTTTTTGAAGAGCGTATTGTAGGGCGACAGAACCATTAATATATCCATAAATCATATCCATAGAAAACGTATATATCTGCCCTATAAAGGTAAAGGCAATAACATCCTGACTTTCCTCATCCAATGGGATTTGCGTGTAGGATTCATTTAGATCCCAGCTTGATATCAGCTTTACACCATGAAAACGCACAAGCAGGTTGTCAATTTGTTTTACTTTTAATGGTTCAAGCTTGGCATGAGAGTTTGTTAGAGTAAGGTCCAAACATACCCTTATTTTTCCATATTTTTTTTTTTGCAATAACTAACGGACATGAGTTTTTCAATAGACCTGGCTTGATCACACCAGACCGAACCATTTTCTTATTTGGTTTTTGACTTGCTCGCGATATATAAAAGGAATTGGATAATTATGCTTAACTAGTGGCTCATCAGTGTCAAGTTGAATGTGGTATTCAAATTTATTACAGCGACCTGGAAAATTGGTAAGAACACGACGGTGTTTGCAAAGTAAGTAAAAAAGTCGCTGTTTTGTTTCGCCATCGAGATGAATATTTGCTACAACCTCTCTGATTTCATCGATGGTGGCAAAATTCTTTTGGAAAGGAGAATTTTGAGGCTTATCGATCGAAATGGTTAAATTACATGGAAGCATTTCTTTCTTCAGTTCCTCCAGCTCCAGTCGGTGGCATTCTTCACGAAGATGCTGGTCCTGCATTTGCGTTACGTTGATTTGGATTAAATTATCTTGGTGTTCCATGATGGCCTGTTGTCTTCGGGCGTGGTCGAAGGCTTCATGACAACACTTTTCTTCTGTTTTTAGTTTTCTGCGAAGGTACGGAAGCATTCGGACGCCGACTCGAATTGTGCACATGTCGGCGTCCTAACACGTGCATTGTGCACATTGAACATTGTGCACATGTCATCACGACAACAAACAATGGGTAAGGTCCATGGCGGAACAACATCTTTGCTCTTTTTACTGGTTGAGTGGCCTGACTCGACACGTATACGATCATTTTCCATCCGCTCGCCGTAGGTAAGAAAATTCACATCCACGGGAACTGCAGAACTGATTGCGGGAATATTAATGTCGTCTCCATCAATGATAATGGTCAAGTGACCGGCTTTAAAATTTAACATGACTCCTGAAGTTTTCAAAAATTCCCTTCCGCACAAAAGGTCATGGTTAAGAGCTTCTGCCACGAAGAAATCGTGCGTTATGACTTTCCCTTGGATTTCAATGGGTAAGGCTGTAACACCAAGAATCGAACGTTTTTTTCCCTGTGTAATCAACGATAAGGATATTACTGGCTTTACGTAGCACAGGACGCGCCACTATGCTGGTTACATGGTCATAAAATTCCTTGCTGATAATTGAACAACCAGCTCCCGTGTCCAAGAGGGCTGTTCTTTTACATCCAAACACTGAAATGTTGATGAGTCATGTAAGAATGTTGTCATCCGGATGCGCTTCTTCACTTTCCGAACTTTCATCCAAAATAATATTTGCACTATCCACATATTCCCATGCACTAAACTGAAAATGTGTAAAATTTACCTTGAATTTCATAATATCATTTTTAGATGCGTCGTTCCTCAAACTAAATGAGCCATTATTTTCATGAGTGTCTACCAAAGAATGATTTTTTTATGTTATTCACTTGGGTGTTTGACTTTATTGACTTGGTACCTGGGTACCTCCAGCTTGGCATTGGTGGTCTAAAAGTTTTTTTTGTTGGTTTCCTGATTGTGGTTGGTTGGAACGCCTACGATAGTACGTGTTATCGGATGAGGCATCACGTCCACGTGGAGCTCGTGAGTCTTCTTCAGGAAACCTTGTATCCCTCCTTTGACCTTCATGGTTAAAGCGATTTTCTCCGTGTTGATGGTCTCCATCCTTATTCCTTCGTTGGGAGTTAGGTGGCCGTTTCTTTTGTTTTCAAGGACGTCTTCTCTTCATCTTTCCGCGTTACTTTCTTTGAGAACCTCCATCATCTCGACGAAAGTTTGAGTCTTGACTGCCTTGCTGTTCGCCGGTCATCGGATTCGAAGAATGTACAGGTTCCAGATTGGACACTCTGTTTTGGCGGTTCCGATGCTCCTGTGAGGGCTTATCGTACTTGTCACGCCTAAAATCCGAATTGCGATATATGGCTTTCATCCTCGAAACTGTCTCGATCAGCTGAGAGACTGATGCGACAATCACGGTTGACAGCTGCCGTTGGTAATATCTCGGTAGCAACGAGACAATAATATTGCACAACATGGTTTCGTTTATTGAGGGAGAGAGTTCTCTAATTTTGTGGACTCTACTCAACACAAACTGTTTCACTGACGTGTACACCTTTGGGTCGAACTTTTTCGTTTGTAACCTAACAAGTTTGTGTGACACGTAAGTTTCACTATGATACTTATTAAAGAATTGCTTTTTGAAACTTTTGTATGAGGTGAAGCTCTTCTGGTGGGTGTAAAACCAGGCTTTAATTGATCCGTTTAAGAGAAACTCTATAACACTGAGCCATTGTGATTTGTGGACCTTGGACAATTTAGCTTCCCTTTCGAAACGATACAAGAAGCTTTTTGCACTAGTGTGTTGCTGGTCGGCGGAGAATCTTGAAAATCCCTTAAGATCGTTTAAACTGATCTTAGTACTTTGAACATGCGTTTTCTCCATCCGTGTTCCTTCATTAGTGTCCGACGAGTAACTTGAATCACTGTACTCAGGCGTCTTCGTGCGTGACCTAACCCTATGGCTATAACCGACTCGACGGTTATGGTGACTTTCGCGCCTGACTTGTGCATGTGACCTGACATAAGGATCAGGATCACCATCGGATTGACTAGATGACGCACTTGATTTTCGACGGTGTTTCGTTGGACGTTTTTTTTTTACGCTTTTTTTTTCAGTAGAACCATAACCAACGTCGCTTTCAGACGGAAACTTCTTAGAGATAGACTACACACTACCGTCTGAACTTTTAGCGTGGCTTGTAGATGGCTGACGCCCTAAAATGTCTATCTTTTTTACCATCTGAGAGATCTTACTATGAATAATGGTAAGACCTTTGTCGTGAGTGGCGTACCGTTTACTGCACTCCTTAACGTAGCTACGAATTGAAATTTTACACTGACTGATATTTTCCGACAACTGTTCGTTAGCAAGCGATTGATGTGCGCCCAAACTACTAACTTGTTCTAAAACCTGACCCGTAATGGACTGGTAATTTTCAATTTGTCCCACGAGTATTTCGTTGGTTTTTACAACGTCATTGACGTCTTCATCCAAGTCCGCTATACGCGCATGGTGTTTGTTTTGTACGGACTGATAGGCGAGAAAATTTTCTTCAACCTCTCTTATCCGGTCAGAAAATTCCGCTAATGAACGGTCTTGTGCACCGAGGTGTTCTTTAAGGCCGATAATGTTAGATTAATTTCTTCCTTTACATCGCCAACTGTCTTCTTGCACCCATCAATTATTTTCTTACACCCGTTCACTTTCTGTCTGACTTGTGCAACATTATCATTAACACTACCGATGCTCGTTTGTATCTGGGACAAATTATTTTCTAACAATTAGGCTGTTTCTGCCTCTTACCGTTGCCTCTCTATCCTTTCGTCGCGCGACCATTCTTCACGCTGCTTCTCCTTCTGTTCACGCTGCGCTTTATCGTGCTGCCACATTTCCATAAATTTTTGCTGCGTGTAAACCTCCGTTTCGACAGAACTAACTTTGCTACTGATAGACATCGCGTCGGTTTGCTGTGCACCTGACATTGCCCTTGTAACCACTTTCATAACACAAACTAAAACCTAGTGTACACAGTGGCTTACCCATACATGCAAAATAAAAATAAGGCACTACGAAAACATATGTGCACAGTTTTTTTTTTTTTCAATTCCCGTGGTTCGGCAACAAGTGTGAAACATTTTACATAGAAGGGTATGGTGAGGTGTAAAAAATTTAAGATTAAATTATGTTTGAAATAGAAATGAGGAGAGTGGGTAATGTTCACCATATATAGAAAGTTCGATGATACGGTATCGTGTATAGAAAGGCGTATAAAGGTGCAAAATAATACACGTACACTGCACTGTGGGACGACAGTTAACCACACTGGTATGGTAAACAGGCATATAAAGGTTTGGCTGGTTTGTTTACTTTTTTTTTGTAATTTTACTCACTACAAAACACAAAACAATATTACCATATAGTATTTGGTCACAGGCTTACAAGAGCTGTTGTTGCTTACCACAGTGGAATAGTTAAAGTAAAATTATGTGGCTAGCCTCAGTTACTAACTAACAATTTTTACTTGCGCCACACAGAAGCTGTTTAACCTGATATTGATTATATCTTTGTATGTTAAAATGCATAAGCGGTTTATAGGCAACAACTTGTTTTAACTGTATTAAAATGATTATGATTTTAGTATGCTTAAATATAAAAAATAAAGAACAACAAATTATACACTAAGAGCACTTTTAACTTGTATTTATAGAATATTTTTTTATATATGGAACACACAACACAAAACATTGCACTTGTAAAGATATTTACCACTGCGTATTATAGGCCTTTTGCTTTAAATTTTTATACATAAAAAGATTAAAATTGAAAATAATAAAAGCAAATAATATTTTTTTCTCTATTTTTATGCTATGACCTTTTTTTTATAAACACACTGATGTTATATTTGAACACGGGCGGCAGTTCATAGACGCAGCAAACGGTTAACGGTTACGTGCAAATTGATGTGGCTGTGCAAAAAAGCTGTTATGTTAGTTAAAAAATATTTGAAGGAATTTTATTTCAATTATTTAATAAAATTAGTTATCAGCGGCTTTTGAATAAACTTTTACAATAGTTGTAGGTAATAGACTGAACACACCAAAACTTTTCATATGGTTACTTAAAATACACTAATATTACGTAGTAGATCCCGTCTGTATTACTGGGAGATGCAAATTGCGTGCTTTACACGTTCAAGGCACAACGTCAAGTCTTTTTTTTTTCCACAAACATTTTTGCCACCGAACGTTTGTGACTGTTAACTCACCCCCTCTTCTTTTCTTTACTTAAAAAGAACCAATGGGAGTTCACCGTTCGAACCTGGTCAACGGTTCTGAATGCAAATTTGAATTATTTGCTCTATCAGGGCCGGTTTTACTTACTCATCAAGCATTCCAACAGCTAAACTAGTTCAGTAGGGCAACATCTGGTGAAAAAAGTTGGAATGAGTGGAAACACACAGAAAAACAATTGTATCCGCAGCTTGTATAAAAATGCGAGGAACAGAGTTCTCTGTAGTAATAGCCTGTTAACTCCGTTATAGCCTCGCGCTATGAACCTGCTATTGAGATTAATCTTGCAGCGTTAAACACATGTGATATTAGCAATTCTTATGGCGAAGAATGGTTCTGTTTAATCGCGGAATGTTTTGGTTCTTTTCGCTTCTTCTGCGGAATTGGTGTTTATAATGTTGGTAACTAAAATGTTGCTCTGTGATTCATTGTCAGCAACCACAAGCCAAATATCTTGCTCCTGATTCGAACAACATTACTATTGACCCATTACTCTGTAGTACTAGTGGAACGTGCTTCGCCTGAACATAAAACTAGCGGAACTTATTTCGCCTGTGCTGCTTAGAGTAAATTTTCATCTGTATTCAGGCACAGTAACTGTAGGGTTCTAGATCTGTCTCTGAAAGAAATAATGATAGATGGAAAACTACAACTGAGTGTGTGAATGTAAGACTGTTAGTTAGACAGAATATAGCTATATCTGTGGTAGCAAGAAGTGAGACTGTTAGATGATAATACTCTTTGATTGTAAGACTGCATCTGTTTCTGTGGCTGTATCTATTAGACTTCTCGATGGTAAGACTGCATCTATTTATTTGGTTATAAAGCTCTTATATGCTAATAATTTTGGATGGTAAAACTGCAGTTCTGTTTGTGGTCGTAAGAGAGTCACATGGTAAGACTATAGTTCTTTTCCTGTAGTTGTAGTTCTAATTCTGCTTTCTAACATATATCTGTAACTATAACTGGAAGTGTAACGTCCATCTGTAGTTGCACTCCGATACACCAGTATGTAAATATGATAACAGAGCGTTGGCTGGATGGTTGGTCGCTGAAACTTGGTAGCAGGAAGCAGCAATATACACTATTCTTTCCTACATGAAAGATGTGGGAGAAATGACCTATTTTGTATTCGAAATCATGATCATTAGTTTGTTTTAAGTTACAATAAATTGATATAATTTACAAAGCCTCTGTTTTCAGGTCAACACAATGAACAAAATATAAACTTTCAATACGTTAACTCGTAAAACTAATTATGGTAGATTAGAAGTGCATTTATGATCTTTGTAGGTATATCTATATGGATTTGTTTGTTATGAACAACGAAAACTGATGCATCTGTGATTAGTGCGTATGTTTATGTATCATAGTTTCACTATAAATAAGTACCAGTTTTCTTTATGGAAAAGGCTTCAAAAAGAGTGGCAAATTATTGTATTTTACGAAGTGTTCAACATTAACAAAAGATTTATCTCGGAAAAGCATTTTTGTGACATTCGTTGTTTTTTGTCGTTGCTCTTCAATTGCTATTTTCTATGCATACTAACTAAAGGTATGTAGGTAGAGTTCATAAAGTACAGTTATACTTGAATGGGAAAATTAGAGGCAAAGATGTTCTGCAAAATTATGTTCATATTTTTCGTGGACTTATTTGCAAACTATATGTTTACACGATATCTTCATGTTAGAAATCAATCCATAAGTGGGTCATCAGTTCACATGCCAACTATTAACTATTTCTTGAATTTAAAGACAGCTTGGAAACCGTATTCCAGCATCAAACTGTTGGAAATAATGGGCAATTCACTCCCATATATTGCAGTTGAACTGAAACGTCCTGGTTCTATAAAGGAGTTCTGATATACAGACGGTGGTAAAATGTTCATTGAGTTAGCGAGAGTTCACGTAGACTAAATACATGTCATATGTTTTTGAGTACTTTTATTAGAAAAAAAAATACAGAAAGAAAGTAGAATACATTTATGGTCAACATTTACCGTTGTATATATATATATATTTCATAAGGTGGATACTATAATTGTTGTATTAAATATAATAAGCAAATGATTTATTACGTGCAGAAAAATTCCTCAAACTAAACAGAGGAGAAATAGGTGTCTTCTTCTTCATGCTTTCACTGCCTCTCTGAAAGAATACGCTGAGCTTTCTTCTATTCATGGAATTAAGTATATTGGCTTTGCTCCTAACAAACTTTGGAGGTACGTAGTAACTGTTTCTTAATCATATTATATGTCAAGATATGTCGTTATGATCCCAAACTGTCTAAATTTATAAATAAATTCAAAATACCTCAAATGCTTGGATGCTACAAATCATACAATGCCACACATTTTAAAAGCATTATTACTTAAATTAATGCTTAAACTCATTTTGCAATAAATTTAAATTATATTGAATTTTTATATGCCGCGCTTTTAAATCATACGATCAGCATTGATCTTAAAACTATAATTAAAAAATATCCTTTTCAATCTTCAATTGAAAACCTGAATTGCAAAACATACCAAGTGAATCAAAATATTTTTTCAGAAGGAATCAAAACACTACAAGGACTTGGGATGTTATCCGATTCTGTCGAAATTATTTTGTGTTAAAAATATTTTTCCCGTGTGAGTTAGAATGTAATATTATGCCTTTGGAACATAGATGCCGACGAACAGGAAAGAAATAAAAATACGAAAAAAAAATGTGGACTAGGGAGGTTTCAGGTCTTCAATTATAAAATAGGTAGGTAATTTAGATAGATTTCTTCAGGCTAAGATTGAAACTGATAATTACGCAGAAATGAGCTTTTATTTTTTTTTATGCTAAAGAGTAGCGTTTGTAATAATATGCTTTAAGAATTATGTACATTTCGGTCCAAAATAGAGACAGCTGCCACAAGATCAATCAGAAACCAATTTAAATTAAAATAACTCGAATCAGAACACGATATCCGAATTCAAACATTTAGTATGCTCTCATATTACATCTCCTTTACTTTATATGTTTGTAATATGAAAGATTTCCAGATGTATTTTCTCGCAAATTTTTGTTTGGAATTCCGAAACAATAATAATTTGTAAAAAGAAATAAATTGTATTTTATATTAGAAATGCCTTAATCCACCTTGTAATATAAGGGAATTGAATACTTTCTACTAACAATGCAGATTATCAATGTGTTTCTTCCGAAATTAGAATTTACGTGTACACTAATTTTGCAAGGTAATCCCTTCAGTTCCGAAATAAAAAGTGAGATAGAAGTTTTCATTGAGGCACTTTGTATGTTGAAGTGTCACTATCTCAACATATTAAAACGTCACATGAGTATAAAAATTAGGCGCATTACGTTCTTAATGAATTCATTGTTTTATGTTAGAGTACAATAGGTGGTTTCGTAAAATGTAAACGTATCAGTAATACACAGTGTATCAGTAATGGACTCTTGAAGAGAAATGTCTTAAAACTCGATTTTCCAAAGCTCTGTAATCAAGTTTTACGACAAATACATGGAAGAATTTAATATGGTATGTTTTGATGCCATTGAATATTATTCGCTCGTCATTGCTTTCATCTGATATTTCTGACGTGATGTTGAAATTAGCTGCATGGATGCAACTAGTCTTCCATGCATTATGTTAGACAAGTGATTAAGATGAGAACTTCTTTTTCTATTCATGAAATTACAACAGCGATTACATTTTGCAATTGTGCACTAATATCCATTACGAAATGGTTTGGTTACGAGTATTAAAATGACCAAACCAATTATAACTTGGATCCGTTATGCAAAGAACGAGGTGTCCATTACCTGTACGGAAAAATCAGTTTTTACCCAGTTTTGGACACGCACTATTCAATTGTAGGTTTAATTCGACATCTTTGATTGATTGAGTTGTTATTAACGTCCTAAGCAAGCTGGTAAGATTGTAATGACAAGACTTACAGTTTTGGTAAAGTGGGCTCCGAACCACTTCGTTCCATAGCTCTAAGTGGAAATTGAACTTATGAACACAGGCGCAGAAAATGAGCGTGCTAAACTCTCCGCAATTCTTAGGGCAAAAACATAATTTTGTGGTTTTATTTCAACCTTGGAAAGATTATTTACTAATATTGACCATAAGTTTGTCAGGAAATTTTTGGTCCATTTTTTACAATGATAAACGCGGGGATGCCCATTAAAGGAATGATTTGTTTTGATATTGGACACTATTCATGGAAATATAGAATTTGCATTTTTATGACCATAAGGAAACTATGGTTCAGCCCGGGATAGGATAGGGAAAAGGAATAGGGAAGTAGTCGGACAGGTCTAAGTTGATGGTGCCATTAGAGCACTTGCCTATATGACTGAGTGAAAACAAAAGTTAAAACCTCAGTAAGGATGGTCTCTAGCAGTTTCCGAACCCAGAAGCCTAGGAATGATCACTCAGTGGAATTCCGTGAAACAATCAGAAAATCGAAGAACAGCATTAATCATATAGTAGTGTTTACTACTTATATTCGAAACATCATCTATGATTATTTAAATTATTACGAATTGTACCATATGGTCATTACTTTGTGTCCATTACTGGAACATACAGGTTTTACCGTGTCCATCACTGGTACACAATCAATGTTCGACAAAAAACGTGATTTAGTCTAAAATAGTGTATGTTGATGAAAATAAAGTGCAGAAATCACTAGAATAAGGGATGTAGAACGTGTAACATTCGCATTTAGTCAATATATTTAAACTGTCTTTGAGTTTAAAATTATAACGTTGAAAAGTGTTCTTAAAGTGTCCATTATTGCTGTGTTTACCTTATATCATCATTCAAGAGACGGACATACGAAAGTGTAATTTCAGAACTGTAAAATTTCACTTATAACTTCCAAAGTAAATTGTCTCTAGAAGACAAAAAACGCAATATTTCAAGAATGAATGTTCGGCATTGAATCATATGAAATAACACCTTCGTATCATTCCTTATAATGGAAGTCAGTCTGCTACACCTTCTGAAACATTTATCCTTTTCGTACGCTTATTAGTTTTCGTAGTTTTAACACATTCGTTGAGCAGATCATTAACTCTGATAATAAACTTAATACTTTTAGTTTCATCTACATCATGTTATATTTATATACAATCGATAGATCTTTTGTTACATAGCAGCGTTATGCTGAACTTCATTCTGAGAAAAAGCACATTTCATTTACTTTTGATTGAAAGTTTATACAAATGTTAATCTTATTTTTTTATTAATATAAAAATGTTTTAATCTGATACTTTGATTGTAATTTAAGCTTTCTTCATAATTATAAATGCAAGTTTTGTTTTTGCTAGGATATTGTGGTTTGCCACGTGGGTCGGTTTAGCTTTATTTGCGACAATAACAGCTAAATCTCTCGGTACCAAGTATTTCTACAGTTCTGTTACATACGTAACGGAGTTTGATTCAAAGCCCAGAAATATTACAGTACCATCGATGGCAATTTGTTCTGTTGGATTTGTGTGGAATGCAAGGTAAAAAGAGCTTTCCTAGTTTCTAATAATAATTAATGATTCTGAAAAGGTATTTACTCACAAATTTACAATCTGTAGAATAATATAAAAAGGGTGTAAATTAAGATAAATTACATCACCCTAAATTAATATCTAAGGGAGTTATATAATATTGTTATAAACGTTACGTAACTTTTAGTTTTATGTCCTTTGATAATGAGACAATAGCTAAAGGAACCTTTTAATTCCGCTCATACTGTCCGTTTGTCCCTCCGTCTTCAGAAATTAAAACTTACTAACTTAAGACGTAGAGAGACACTTGTTGGGTTGTGGCAATTATTTTGACTAAAGCGGCTTAGGGCCACTGGAACCAACCTGATTGGTGCACTGGTTCAGTATTAGCAGACTATTTTCTAATAATTTATTAAAAAAAAAAAAACATTTGCTCAAATTGCTTCCATTCAATAAAACCTATTTGTGCCAAACTTGGCATAACTATTATTTGACACAATACAAAATCACTAAGAGGGCCTAAATTGCCATGAAATCCACTTACCAATGCTGGCAGCGTTTTTTCTATAGATACATATTTTTAAGTAGCTTGCATTATACTGCTCATAGCAGCACCTAACTTAGAACAAATTATGATTTTCACAATATGAACATGCTGTGGATGTTTCAGCTCCCCAGAAAACCCATCTTCAATATAACCAGTGCATGCAAAATATATCTAATGAGCCACAATGTTTGGAGTCATACAAGGGATTAGTTAGACCTTGCTTCGCCAAACTTAAAAAAAAAAACATTATTCAACATAATATAAAACCACTGAGACAGCTTAGGTTCGTTAGCAATCAACTTGCCAGTGTTTGAAGCCCATTTTGTATAAAATATCCTTCTGTATATTGCTTCCACTGTTTTATTCATTGCAGCACCAAACTTAGCATAAACTTTTTTGAAAGAAAAGAAAAACACTACGGATATTCCAGCTTCCCAGGAATCCTGTTGTCAGTACTGCCAGCGCATGCCAACGAAATATTTAATGAACTATATTATGTAGAGACATGCATGAGGCGTTGTTCGAAAGGTACTAGCTAGACTAGCTTAGAACCTCTGGAATAGTCATCATTGGCGCCGAGGTTCTGTATTGCCAGCCCATTTTCTAAGAATGAAATGTTCAAATTGCATCCAGGAAATTAGACGTAGCTACGATAAAATTTTCATGAACTTGATTCGACGCAATATGAAAAACTAGGACGGAGGTGCGGGTCAGTCAAGTTTTAGTAGAATCGGAGTCCTAGCTTCTAACCTTCGTCAATTTGATCTTAAAGAATTATTATTTTCCAAAAGCGGATATGCCTAAGTGTTAAATAATACCGCGAAATCATCTATTCCAAAGACTAATACTAAATATATTGCAGCTCAATTAAATGTATTGCACCTCGTTTTCTTTAATCTAGATTATTTTTGTTGTACGAGGGACGTTCCATATTGAATTACACTTTATTTCTTTTTACACTTATAAGAACCGTTATGCCTCGGCAGATACATCCACTTTCTCAACATAGTCTCCATTAAGAACCACACACTTGCGCCACCGATGTGGCAACTTCTCTATGTCTTCCGCGAACTAATTTTTCGGAGTCTGTCGCACCCACGACCGGACAGCGTCTTGCAGTTCCTGAAAGCCGGCAAAATGATGTCCACGCAGCGGTTTCTTCAATGCCCCAAAGAGGTGGTAATCAGAAGGGGCCAAGTCAAAAGAATAAGGTGGGTGTGGCAGCACCTGGAACCCCAGCTCATTAATTGCAGTCGTGGTTGCCCGACTCGTGTGGGGACGAGCGTTTTCGTGTTGCAGGAGCACACCTTTTGCCCATTTTCCTGGTCGTTTCCTTTTAATTGCACGGCGCAAACTACGAATCGTTGTCACGTATGACTCGCTGTTAATGGTGGTCGCGGGTTCCAGCCAGTCAATGACTATGATTCCATTCTTGTCCCAGAAGACATCGTATGCCTACGGAGGGCTGTGTACGGAATTTCTTTGACGTCTGGCTGCCCTGATGCTTCCACACCATTGATTGGGCTTTGGTCTCAGGCTCATGGTAATACAGCCAAATCTCGTCGCCAGTAACGAGTTTGGACATCGGACTTCTGGATCCTGGCTGTAGCGTTGCAGATCACTGCTCACGTTCTTGCGATGTTGTCTTTGTGCAGCATTCAAGGATTTGGTAACCCACCTGGCAGACACATTACCCATCTTAAGGTGTTCGTGCACTATGCGGTACAGAGTGCTTCTGGCATGTCCTGTGCTCATCTCCAGTTCCGTGAACGTGATGCACCTGTTGTCCTGAATAAGTCGCTCCACTCTTGAACTGTTCACTGGTATTGTCACAGTCACTTTCCTTCCAGAACTGGTTCCCTTCGCCGTTGATGTGCGGCCACTTTTCCAGCCGTCCACCCAGTGGTATACGGTTTTGCGTGACAGTGCCCACTCTCAACACACTGCCACAAATCGCCTGTGAATTTCCGCAGTCTATACACGATCTTTCCACAGGAACCACGTTGTCCAGTGCTGTACTTGTTGATTACCTTTCATATTGTCCGCTCACGTACATACAGCTGTTGATGAAATGTGCTGCATGATACAGGGATTTCAAGTCTCTGTATTGTTCTTCCACATGAAGGCAGACCTTAGTACTACTTCCTTCTAACTTTCAAGACGAGCTCAATGGTGGATCCTGAAAGAAGAAGAAAAAAGTGTAAATCAATATGGAATGCCCCTCGTACAAACAATTACTGGGCTATCCCATAAGTATTTTCGTGTGGACACTCTCCACTGCAATGACGCCATCTGTCGAGCAAATAGCTACGTAGACTGGAACCTTCATGTCTGAATCATATACTGCTCTTGATTGTGCAGTAGTATATAGAAGAAGAACGGTCTACTCTACGTTTTGGAAGTGTGTCTTGTGTTTAATCATGGTAGTGTCGGAGGGCCGCATACGTAATGTCTTGCTGTATGAATTTCACCAGGGATATAAAGCCAGCGCAGCATCAGGATACATGAATGTCGTATATGATCAGTGTGTTGCGAAAGTCCAATACAACCAGTTGATGATCAGGCCAGCGTACTCCATGTCTTCCATTCGACCGTCTGTCGTAATCTGCAGGACCAAAATCATTTAACACAATGTTTGTATTATACTTCGGTAATCTGTCAAATAATCTTTCTAGCTCATCCTAAAATGTATATTTGTCGTTATCATTAGCCACTTCGGTCTGAACAAGGACAAATAACACACCCGTATTGAACCATCGACTGCATATCATAATGTGAGATATTCTTTAGTTCACGAACTCTACATTCTGGACTGCTGGGACGATACTGTTCTTAACGAGGAACTCGCGTGACTGAGTTTCCCGTAATATAATGCTATCCTGACCCCTCTCACTGGACTTCTTGGATCGCTAATATGTCCAGCTCGTACTAATCTGTCTCGCGTACCGCCACCTGAAGAGCGTCCGTTTTGTATACTTATGTTCCACGTTCCTATTCCAAGTTGTTTCTTAATCCTGTTATTGGAATCCCCTGAAGCAGTCCTCGCCCGGAGCTCCGAATGATCGACTAGTTTATCTCCTGAATATCTTAACCCAGGAGAATTCAAGAAACATCTGTTACACTTTCTTGACATGAATAACTGTATAGAATTGTCAACCCTACGACATAGCAGTAAAACCAAACATTCAAGATGTCGTCCTCTGCTGAGGCTTGCTAATGTTATTCATCTTCGGCCTCAGGGTGGCAATAGTGAAGCCGCCTTCCATGCCATGATACATTTTTTTGTGGATACCTAGCTCTACTAACTGCAAGACCCGGAATGATTCTGGAGCCCACCATGTCTGGTTGACTTTTCTTTATCTGCCACCTGGGGAAACGTCTCGTAGAGAAGTAATGTTTAACACATAGCCTCCAAAAATAATTAACTAAGAAGTTCGAAATGCTTTTGCTGTTTCACTTTCATTCATACTTTCATGACTGGGAACTTCCTTATTTATTTATTTCAAAATGTCCACACATGTTGAAAATGTAAATTTTTGTTGCAAATTTTACACCTTTTGCGGGCCAGGAAGTAAACTGTACTCGTTACATCTTAAGAAACTGTGGTATTATCCAAGTGTACCAAGCTGGAGAACATTATGATAACTATCATAAATGCGTTATTCTAGAGCCCTATAAGTTTCTAAGCAATACTGTTCTTGAGTGTGATTCTTTAAAAAAAACCTTGTACGCTGGGGAAAGAGAGGGATGTATTAATCCTTCAAGTCCGCTCTATAGGTATGCATGTGTGTGCCTCCTTAATTATAATCCAAGTGGATAGGGACAGAACACCTACACAATCATGATTATTTATTTAGAATGGACATGTAACGTAATAAAGAATAGCACAAGTCAAAGTTTGTTTTTAAAATATATGTTTACAACAAACAGCGTTATATTAACAATTCCAAAAAACAACGGCAAAACACATATAAACGAACAAAGTAATATATTTATTTTGTTAGTAGGAATCGGTGAAGAAACGATTGCACTAAGATAGTATAATGTTTAAAAAAAACACAGGGGTTTGCTTACAGTGCATACACGTCCCATCTATATTTTATCAAGAAAGGGCGAAGTTCAAGTATGTTGGTGCCTATGTAGACCATAATACATAACCAAAGCAACCCATTAAATTTGCCAGAATTATGTAGTCACGATAATATCTTCGCAGTGCCAAATCGATGGTCGCTGATCAAGTGTTACTGGGTTAAGGCTAGCACGCCTATTTGTATATTAACAGTTATTGCTGTGCTGGATGAATGAAATGTTTATTTCTATTATCGCCACTGAAAAATAAGTTTTTAGCTTATCTCCAGTTGTGGTTGGTAGGCATTCTGACCGGCACAAATTCTCACCGTTTTATTGGGCGCTCTGACCGGTTGCCTTTCTTGACAATTTGGTGAGAGTTATGACCAGTTTATGAGTGGACGTTCGGAGCAATGGACATTTTTACTGTCTCTACATTTGTTCTTTCTGTCACATTGTATGATCGTTTTGCTATTGCAACGAAGAGGCGTTCTTATCGTCCCTACACAATCCAGTGGTTTGACAGTTCGGACGGTAGTTCTGATGTTTGGATGGTTGGTTTTGAGAATACTTGTACATGCTGTGGAAAAAAAAGTCAGTTCTTCGTATGTTGCAAGCAAAATAGTTAGGGACAAACTTGTGATCAGATTATAAGACGAAGGAAATCCATAATATACAGGAGAAGGAACCAGAAAATACCATTTCCAATATTAAAATTGCGATGTACTGGATTGATGTTTGGATAATCTTAATACATTATGTTAAGAATATGGTAGAGCCTGAAATATACGCTAAGTCCACAGTTGTATATTTCTTGATTTGCCAGCTAACTCATTTGTCGAACATGGACTCTTTACTATAATCATCTCGGGGTATTGCTCTTTAGTTCTTCCGGATGACGTCATATACTTTATTAAGATGCCTACTTGTAGGGAACCCAGGCTTTTGCACATGGGTGAGGCGAAACTTAATATTATTTTATAGGTCTTGGCCTAGTGTAGAAATGCTACACTAGCAAAACCAGTAATTGTTTGCCGCAGAAATAAAATATAGGTAATGAGAAAACGTATTTATTTCATTTTAGTGGAATACTAAAACGAATCTTTGAGTAAGTTCTCTGTGAGTTTCTTACATGTCTTTACCCTGCAAACAACTTGATCATACACTATTTACAATCTACTTCTTCAATGAAAAGAGTGACAACATACTTTAAGTGATAAGTTGGGTAGACCAATTATTTACCAGGTTTGTTTCTATTAACATTTTCCATTCATTAAATAATGATTCCTAATTCAGAGTTGTTCATAATTTTATAATGCATTTTTGTCTGCCATCTGTTTATCAACATTTACATTTAACCATAACTACATTCGCAAACAACAGACTGCTTCGCCTTTGTTGTGCAACTTCCATATGCATTACGAACGCGTAATAACGTGGAATTAAACCTTCATTCATTAAGTAACACACTTTAATTAACAGTATAATTGCTTACATAATTACAGGTATTATCCGAAATAAGTCGTATAATAGTTTGTACAACATTATGTAGCCGATGTGCATAGAATGGCGTTACTATAGCAGATGTGCATTATGTGGCTTTAGTGCACAGGGTAATTATTTCGTTTACCTACCAATAAATGTTTTATAGCATAATTTCGTATTAATTTCTGTATGATAGTAGTAGCTTATATGTTAATCTAACCAAACCAAACCTAATTTAACCTACACTTCCATTTAGGCTAACTGCGCGTAACAAACTCAATTGAGGCTAACCTAACGTAAGCTAAACTAACAAAGCTAGGCAAAGCTAAGCATAGCTTTGGCTTGCTGTATCAAGCCATCCCTAGCATGAGTTGTTCCTGTAAGAATTGAGGGAAATAACTGGATCTGGTTATAGATTGTGTCGCAGACTACAACGTTATTGATAAAGCAACCCCTAAACAATTACGATTAAAACAGATGATAGATTCTAGTGAAGTGATGTTGTGCACTATAAAAAATTAAAAGCTACAGGCAATTTCACACGAGCGACCGTTTACAAACAAAACCTTGACTTCCTCGAATTGATAGTAATGGCAAATTAACTAGCTGTATCAATACTCGGAAGAACTGGAATGGATATCTTAATGGGAGATTGAAGAAGAAAGATATTTAACATCTACGGATTTCAATCCATCGGAACAACACAATCAATTGGAAAGGCTTCACAGGGACAAATGTATAGCCTATGCATGGTTCAAGAGAAAAGCACATCACAAGAACAAAGCACACCGCAATATGCACTTATTTGTTGAGTGAATAATAAAGTGATAAGATTACTGTGGTCTATATCAATGTTAATAAATATTTCATACATATACAGTTCACAAATATAGTTCCAGAGCATTTAGAATGATTTAGAAGACTTTACGACAATTAGTGGGCCTTGAATCTAGCAAAATCAAATAAATTCCCGTTTTTACTTTCTACTGATTTGTGACTTCGTAAATACATTAAGAGCATACGAAATGCAACATTCATTCATCTTAAGTACAATGAAGATCACGTGATATTTCTATTTCAATTGGGGGAGAACACACTGAATCTAAGTTCCATGAAACATGACATTTAAATGTTATAGCTTGTACTTTTAGCTGTCTCATGTTTCCTTGTATAAGATGAAAACAAGAGACAACCAACGAAAATGAAAGTCGTTTTCATATTCAGGACTCCAAAATCTATAAGAATAACTATTTTGTTCTACGTATAAATTTCATTGTTGAACAATGTAATCAAAGCACTTATTATTTCTTCTAAACTCGTTCAAGTTGAACACCTACTTTGTGCAAATTCATCAAATAGATGTAATGTCCTCCTCAATTGTTAGTGCTTACTACTAGGATAGTAAATTATGGGTAAGATCAATGTTGAAAAAATACATTCTTCGTTTGTTTATAGTACCGTATATTCAATTATGCGTGTTTTGCAATGTCCAAAAAAATATTCAGCTAGTGAATTCTGTACATATTTATTTGTCTACTAGTTGCTTTGATCTAAAATCTACATCACCCAAAGTTTAACACTAAAATTGTTTTACTCCGTATATACAAAAATATCCACTGTAAGTTTTATTAAGATTTTAATGGGTAAATGAGTTGTTTGTTACTTTCATAATTTTCAGTGTGTATAATGCTTAGCATATTTCCAAAAAAATATGTTTTCTAAGTGCCATAAATGTTGAGAAATCGACAAAAGCACTTGAAATATACTTCTTAATATTCAAAACCAGGAACAAATTTCTACCATGTTTTGGTAGAATGTTTAGTTTATCAAGCTTTCCCACTTAAAAAAAAAAAAGAATTGGAAAACAGAATATATACAAATGTTACTGCTTCACTTTCTAATCACAGACGATTTTGCAAACATTCTGGAATAATAAAACCTTACTAATGCGTTAGAAAATAATCCAATGAACTTAAACATGCAAATATCTCAATTTTATCTTTTTTTTTGGACAAGAGACCTTTTGGAAATGGATTACATAATTGTACGTTAAACGTAAGTATTATTTTATTATACAGAATGTTATTTCTGAACCATATCGGTCTTATAATCATTAACAAGAAATATTTAAACATTATTTTTATATTTTTAGCAATTGCAGAGAAATAATGAAGAATTGCACCGTTAATAATTTTCCAGTTGACTGCTGTTCTTTATTCTCCAGTATACCTGGAGATGTTCCTAACTGCTTCATTATGAATACAATGCAAACCAGGTAAACCATTATTTCCTATATTAGTATTATAATAATTTTATTAAAATTAATTTTAATGTCCGAGTTTCTTTCCGAGGTAACTGGAGGTCAGCAATGTTGATCTAGAGAGAATAGGTTTGTGTTGAATGAAATTGTTCCCTTCAGTCGGTCATTCGAGAAGAAATGAAATTTAGACTGACAGTTCAACTGTTCAATGATTTCGAGAAAGCAAATGATTAAATTAGAAGGAAGAATGTTATAAACTTTACTGAAAGGTTTTTGAATTCGGAGACGAAAAATTTTCAGCTAGTAAAGATATTTGTCAGTGACACTATAAGCACAATACGTAAATTGTAGGTCCCATAATTTCCAGACTCGCAGCTGTTGGAAATAAGGAAACCTTATCTCTATTACTCACTAATTGAAGTAAAATCTTCTAAACTCAAATAGAATAGAATAACACAAACTAATAGTCAATGGCTTGAACCATCTGTTCTGCCACACGGATGATGTAAATTTAATAGGGAAATATATAGATGCACTTCAAAGTTATACTGTGTGCTAGTAGAATTTAACGATATATACCAGAAGTGTACGCAGGGAAAGAAAATATTTCCTAACGGGATGATGGAAAAATTATTGGAGACAAAATATAGCAGTTAAGAATGAAAGAATTGATTCATAGAAGATTAAGATCACATGTAGCATGCCAAAACAAGATAACGAAATAAAAGGTCATCGTCCAGCATCGAGAGCTGGATGTTTGTATTAACCTAAAAAAATTCTAACCATGAGGATAATATTCATAAAGTAGAATTTACAAATTTTATTAATCACAGTCACTTCAACTCACCGTTGATGAACTGAAGAAAATTACGAACAAGCAACCCAAGAGTTCTTCCTTACCATTCTCCTTGGTTAATACTTTAATTATTAACAAGTTCAGTTATATTTATTTTTACTGATGAGTAGGTTGACACATTTTACATAGATTAAACAATACTTCCTATTAGATAATAACAATGAAGTAGACAATATACAGCATTTTAACTGTAGAATCATGTCAACCACATTTGTACCCCAGCATCCTTCCTTCAGAAAAGAAGGCCATGGTGGCTGAATGATATAGCGATTCCCTGATGTTAAGGGTCGTATATTCACTCATGTCATGTATTCTTTGCGGCGGACAAACACCGTATCCCTACGTTTACTCGGCTTACTCCCCTTTCCACCCACTTTATTCATTCTACAAATTAATATCATCATCCATCAGAGCAACATACAATTGACCGTGAGTGAAAACAGGTTCAAGTAAGTAGATACCACTTTTTTAAGAGTTCGTCCCTGTGCTTTATTAAAGTGTCTGCGTTTAAAAGAAAACGGTAGAATTGTGTCCGATGCGGACAGATCAATCCGAGGTAGTAATACCTTCTGTCCCATATTTAGTCCAGTTAGGATTTCCAACTCCAACTGGAAATTTTGTATACCTTGAGTCTCGTACCATTCAACAAACCGTAGGCGGTATTCAGGTTGCGCAGAAGCATCACATTACCGCCTGGTTTCAAGTTTAGTTCATGTGGTGGCACGGTGACCACTGACCTCAAGACTACTTAAAAATTCTGTAGGAAACTGCAGCAATTCGCTTTCATCCTCAGTTATTAATTGGTTCGCACTTGTATAACTCCTGGCTTCTCCAGGCATTAGATCTAAAACCTTCTTATTTATTTCATTGCAGTTTTTATTTTTCGGTGCGAGAATAGCCATTTTAGAGATAACAGAATATTAGAGTGCAGAAAAATCTGTACCATAGATTTCGGTCACAATGTCATCACTTGACACCAGAGAACTGAGTAAATTAATTAAGTCCGAATTCTTGCTGTCTGCAAAATTATACTCACCATTACCTACTTGTAACAAAAAGTTAGCGAATTCGGACTCCTCAGGTTTGGCGAGCATACTTTTGCGAAGGGTGAATATTTTGAAAACGGGCCATAAGGGTGAGAATTTGATCGAATTATGAACTGTTACAGCTCGCGATGCATGAAATCAACAGGTAGAATTGCCTAAAATAGCACCCCAATATTATGATTTTACCAACAAAAGGGACACCGTTATTCATTATATCCTTTAAGAGCCAGTTTACACACATCAAAGAATGCTTACTGGCCATAGTAGTCCTTGTGCCACACAAGTTGTTGGTATAAAATAGGGGTACCATATGAAAATTTCAGCACTTGTACACTGGCATGTATAGAAAACGAAAATACGTGATATACATTCAAAAAGGGTAGCTATCCAAGATAGCGGCCATTTAAAAAGGCGCTATTTATTAAAACCAACATTTCTCGCCTACTAGTTATCCGATTTCGATCACTTTTTTTTTCAATTAAAGATATTTTCATTAGACACATTTATGTTTATGAGGAATATTTTCGTAAATCCAAAACTTTTCAGTTAAATGTAAACAAATTTCATTTTAGCTAAAAATATTTTCTTATTTAATATTTTACTTTCAAACTGTTGGATTTAGATAAACCTTGTCCTTACGCAATATACAGCGTGTAACTTTAGGCCTTAATTTTAAAAGGATCAATTAAATCCGACAAATATAACCAGAGATATGGACAGTTGTTTGAAAATTTCTGCAGTACGAGTTAACATTATGGAGGCACTAATGAGTGTCGAAGCTACATGATGATTTGATATAAAACAGGGGCACCAGATGAAACTTTCAGCACTTGTACACTGGCACATATAGAACACGAAAATACGTGATAGACATTCAAAAAATGTAGCTATCCAAGATAGCGGCCATTCAAAATGGTGGCTATCGCCAATTTTCAATGGTACCTACCTGCATCGCATATCTCGTCTTTAAGTTATCCTATTTCGATGGTTCCTTTTTAAAATTAAGGATATATTTTTTAGTTCAATGAGCAATATCTTCATAAGTCTAATATTCTTTTTCAGTTAAATATAAAAAATGTGAATTTTAACAGAAAACATTTATATTAAATTTTTGACTAAGGCAGAATTTAGGTTTAGGAGAAAATTTCTTTTCAAAAAAGGAGGAAAAACAAAATTTTATGCATAATATTTTCTTATTTAAATTTGCATAATATTTTCTAAAGCATGTTAGAAAACTACTATTTTTAGATAAATTAATGCTTTTGCAGAAGACACTGCTTTTATTTGATGTAAAGAGTATTAATACGCCAATTAATAATTTGAACCAGAGCAATTGCTGCGTATATATGTAACATTTGCAACGCAGGATGGCAAATACAACAGTTTCTGGTGCAAATGCTCCGACGATCAAATGTATGCATAGCTTTCCTTCGCTGTCTTTTCTCCATTCATACTCTTCAGCCTCTGGTATACTTAAGAGTATTTTCCAAGTCTTCGTATCTAAATCCCTAGCTGGAAATTTGCGCGTTCAAATGTATCCTTACATGATGGTAGTTAGAAGCAATCGACTTCACCCGCCTTTGGATGTAAATGATTTCATTGCACCTCATTGGCACTTCCAAATTATATTTTCTTGGAATACATGTCACAAGTAAATTTCCAAGTGTCTTGAATAACTCATGGAACAGTTCACTCGATTCATATGCTTCTAAATCTTGTGACATTATTTTGTGCCGTTCCAGTAAACATGTTTATCTTTCTTTGTCCTGGAAATGCATTTACACTGTCACAGCCTAACCTGAATGGAATCTTATTACAGCCGGTGCCACTTCTTAATAAATTTCTGGGACACTTTGGCCAATATAAAGTACTTTCAGTTAGTTTCTAATGTTTATTATAAGCATTTACTAGCTTTAACTTGTTTGTGCAGTACAGCAGAAAACCAAACTTTTTATTAGTAGTGATTTCTAAGGTCCAGATTATCTGATAGTATTGCCCTCTTTTGCAAATAAAAGTATATATTAGAAGCGTCGTCTTTTGAATTTAATTTTAAGACGTTTAAGCAACTTCCGGTCAGACAGGATAGATAATGAGATGAATTGGTGAAATAAAGAAACTTTGAGAAAACGGGAGAATCCCAAGAAAAACCACGCATACAGTGTTAATCCATCACAAAATCCATATAGCAGGGGTAGGGATCGAACCGACCACCCCTATCATCAGAGGTGAGCGCTAAACCATTAACCTACGGCGGTTCAGCAGCATTTTGCAAGCAAATATTTATCTAAAAATATAGTTTCCTAATAAGACCTAAAATAATAAACATTTATTGTTATTTTTAATTTCATTTAATAAACCAAACCTAAATATACTTAAGTAAATATTAAATAAAATAATTTAGGTAAAAATGCACATTTTTAAATTTAACAAAAAATTACTATTATATTTATGAAAATATTGATCTTAATAAAATTAAGGCAAAGAAATGAACTTTCATTTAAAAAAGAAACCATCGAAATCTCGTAACATTGAGAATTGGCGATAGCCACCATTTTGAATGGCCGCCATTTTAATAACTACCGTTATGTGATGTCTATCACAAATATCCGTGCTCTTTATAGACATGTGTTCAAGAGCTGAATGTTTCTTTTTTTCCCTGCATTTTATACCAAATCATCATGTAGCTTCTACACGTATTAGTGCCTACGTAATGTTACCTCGCATTGCAGAAATCTTCAATCAATTGTCCATATATCTGGTTATATTTGTCGGATTTAATTGTTTTGTTTTTTTTTAAATTAAATCCTAAGTTACACGCTATGTTTTCTGTATGGACATAGGTTTATCTAAAACCAATCATTTGAAAGTAAAATATTTAATAAGAAAATATTTTAGGCTAAAGTGAAAGTGTTTTACATTTAACTTATTAATTATTGGATTTACGAAAATATTGCTCATAAACATAAACGTAGCTAATGAAAATATCTTTATTTTTTAAAAAAGTGATCGAAATCGGAAAATTCGTAGCCGAGATATGTTGATTTTAATATATAGCGTCGGCCGCCATTTCGAATGGCCGCCATCTTGGATAGTTACATTTCTTCAATGTATATCACGTACTTTCGTGCTCTACGCATGCCAGCGTACAGGTGCTGAAAGTTGTATCTGGTCCCCACGTTTTATACGTAATCTTTATGCAGCTTCTACACGCATTAGTGTCTCCATAATGTTAATTCGTACTACAGAAATGTTCAAACAGTTATCTATATCTCTGGTTATTCTTGTCGGATTTAATTGTTTTTTTTTTAAATTAAAGTCTAGGTTACACGCTATATTTTGTGTAAGGACATAGGTTTATCTAAAACCAGTCGTTTCAAAGTTAAATATTAAATCAGAAAATATTTTAGGCTAAGATGAATTTTTTTACATTTAACTGAAAAACTATTAGGTTCACGAAAATATTACTAATGAACATAAATGTAGCCAATAAAAAATACCTTTCATAAAAAAATGAATGGTCGAAATAGGACAACTCGTACTCAAGATATGTTGATTTTAATGAATAACGTCGACTGTCATTTGAATGGCCACCATCTTGGATAGTTACCCTTTTGGAATGTCTATCACATATTTTCATGCTCTATACATGTCAGCGTACAAGTACTGGAAGTTTCATCTGTTCCTCCCATTATATATAAAATCATCGTTTTATGGCTTCTGGCACAAGGACTTTAGGAGCTTCATCCCAAATAATCAATCTAGCGGATCGAATCTCATGCGTATCTTTACTACACACTTTTAGCCCTGATATTGAATGTTCATGTAAATTTAATGGTAACTTGAAACGGCTATGAACAGTACGACCATGAGGCAGTAACTTAGCAGCAATTCCAGTCCATGCTGCAGCAATGACATTTAGTACAAGTTGTTCACAAAGACCAATTAATTACTGGAACACAAAAGTTTTCTCGTGCTGCCTGGACCATTTAGGAAGAATGCATTACTCACATTTACATCACACATCTCAATCAAGCCTCTAATTTCATCTATGAAGACACGTAGTTCTTCGTTTGACTTTGACATTATATTTGTAAATTGTTGTGATTTTGCTAATTCTTGAACGCTGATACTTTCCACGTTCACTAACACCTTTTGAACTGGGAGCAGATCAAAAGAAGATAGTTAACATCCGTGAAATTTTAGAGTTTCAGAAATATTTTGAAAGATAGCTGATAAGAAACGTCTTCAGGATGGGATTGCAAGTAATCTTCAGATAATGAATTCTTGAACACGTGAAAAAAAAACATTACTTGGCATTTGGAAAACGCATATGTAGACGAATACCTGCCGCAACTGATATGGCATTTGAAATGAAGTTGCCTCTTCTAAACATTGTTGCCAGTCGTAGTCGTTAAGTGTTAAGTCGCGTGCCATAGCAGCTGCTTTGTAAATAGGATATACAACATAATTGCAAGTTCTTAAATACTTAAAGTCGGTAGCACCCACTATGAGAAGCAGTAATAAACGTAAATGATATCGTTCGGAATCAGACGGTGAAACGTTGTGCATACGACCTATGCTCCTATGGTAATTCTTTCGTTTATGCCACTGATTAGCCTTTCATGTATAATGCACTGGTGTCTCAGGCTATATATATATATATATATATATATATATATATATATATAAGGACTTCTTGTGGCTGGATTACTATTTAACTTAAACCATGCAACCAACTTGGTATTGCGCAATTCTGCTTGAATTAACGCTTCTTCAGGAGCACTGCTTTTGAAGAATACATCTTGTCAATCTGGTAAATGAACTGGCAATCGATCTATAGGGTGCAACTGATCATGCATAGAGTACGCGAACATCCTCCATGCAGCTTCCGTGGGACCAACATATCTAGCATTCAAGAACAGACTAATTTCATCATAGTCAAACCTATTGTCTTGTACAGCTATGTGTAAATTACAACAGTCATGACCCTTGCATACGTATTTATGAATATATGTAATATTGCGTACGCTTGAGCAGATTTCTACGTTAATATGAGCTTGGAAGTAGAGAAGAAGGAAAGGATCCTAGTGTACAGCGAACTGATTTCCTATTTCCATATACTTCCCTAGAATTCGTTTCTTTACATTTCTGCCATTATCTCGACGTGTGTATAAATTATAGCCATTTACATTTCCATTTGTCTGCTCAACAAACGACTTCGGAAAATCTTTCTTACATTTTCCATACAAACGCTAGAGGGGTTCAGACGACCGCATGGACCATGGATCATATGAGTTGTGACCAGCTTGTAGAGTTCCATATTTGAAGGATCTGGAATTTCAATTGATACAACATTATCAATTTAACTTGGATCTCGAAATTTACAATCATTTCTAAAGTCAATAGTAAATGAATGTGAGGAAGGCCGCGCTTTTGGAACTCTATCGTGTACAGAAAAGCCGTGACTCTACCAAAAATTTGTACTTTATGAATAAGTCGTAATAGTTCATTAACTTTAGTCTGGAAAACTCGAACAACAATATCTGGTCTGTTATTTTCTGTTTCCCAAGGATTAATACTATTTACAATTTCTGGCAATCCAGCATTACATGAAAAAGTAATAAATATGTTAGGTTTTCCAATCTTCCTAACTATAGCCATTGCATCTTGGTAATTTTACATCATATTTCTGGGACAGCTAATAAAGGAAGAGGGTAAAATGACAACACGTCCAAAGCGAAGATTTTCTTGTTCTGCACTAACATATAATGCATCTGCTAGACCTACATGTGTTTTCATACGTAATTTACTTTGTTCTTTCCTTATATACTTCAATCGATCTCTTTCAATGCGACAATAATAATCCACAAAAATCCGCTGAGTCAGTTTCCCAGCGTTGATGACATGATTAAAATTATCTAAGGGACCTTTACCTCGTACAGCAATTCTATACAAAACATACTCTAGAATAGTTACCGTTTTTCTGACTTTGGTTTGACGTTGACTTTGAGTCGGCATTTCTATATGCCAATCGGTTTCACCACATGGCCAAATTATGATGTTACACATAGGATCACACTGCATACTATCATCATTGAGTTTCTGCAAACCTCCTTCTTTCTCATAAATTGTAATATTTCTATAAGAAGGTGTCGGTCTATCAGCTGCTTCAAACATTGCGGCAATTTATGAAATCGTTTTGTTCATTGAAACGCCGACGATCTGCAGATGGTTCATGATAAAACTTTATTACAAAATGTGGTTGTGAGCAACTTTCTTTCAGAGCCAAGGCTATTCCTCCTTCAACGTTCCCATTAATTGTTTTGTACGATCGCTCATAAGGATTGAAATCTTCGAGTAATGTACATAGACTACGAAGAACATCCTCTCTCGGGAAAGCATTAGCGTCATGAAACATTCTAATTTCATTTGTTTGGCAAAGTCAAGGATATATAGTTGACCGTAAGAACTCCTTTTTTGGGTCTGGGCATACGATGGTGAAATACGATGATGAATTATCCCATTAATTTTAAAACAATACGGACCATAATTTGCTGGCACTTCAACTTTCGCGCCAAATGAAATAAGTGACATCGCGTTGTTAAACTGACCAATATTCTCCCTAAAATGGAACGATATTTCATCACTACCAGTAAAAAACTTTTTCAATTTGTCAGGAATGGTAGTTGTTTGACGTTTGATCTTTCCATCATAACAGCAGAGTGCGTCCTGATGTATTTTTCTCCAGTGTAAAATATATCACAGAACAATATTCGTAAATTTCCTGTAGACTACCGATGGAGAAGGGATTTAAATTCGGTATTACATCAGATGCAGCGCCCTTAAACTTTGGTTCCAATATTTGTTTGAGTTTAGAGTTTATAAATTTTAAAACTATCCTCACGATTCAAGTTTTTTGTCTTTCGTTCACGACGACCTGTCAAAGTGGCTTTTCTCTTACACCTACAATTTTCATACCAGTATAAGGTACGTCATCTTCAGTCATTACAGGGGATAAGTCGTCATTATTCAGTGCTTTTTCTTCCTTTCAGAACAAGCTGTCAAAGTGGACCTTCCTTGGTTCGTCATCGAAAGTACTGGTATATTTGTACTATAATTCAAAACAATGTCCATTGTCTAAATTCCCCAAAAATAAAAACTTATCGAGAAAATTACCGGAGCCATACTCAAATATAGTTTAATTATTTTTGTAATGAACTCTAAAAAGGCACTGAGGAAATAAATCACTGATAATACTGAGTTCATCGTGACCAGCATATTCGCCATCGACTGTCATCAAACGTTTATAATCAGCAGGCTTTTTGAAAGGCGCTCTATAAGATTGATCATCAATAATGAAATATTTTTATAGGTGGCATTTCTTGATAATGTTTTTAACATAATTTGAACGAATCTCATAATATTGATTTTGATTTACAGGTAAACAATAAGAAACTATACTAAACAAACAGTTGCCATCACCAATAATTGGAATCACTTCAAAGTGTTTGCATTTGTTGAGTGGAAGGGATCTGGATAACAACTGGTTTAAAGTAATATTTTGTTCATAACGACCTGTCAAAGTGACATTTCGTTTAGGCCTACAATTTTCACCACCAGTACGTCATCTCCATTCAACGCAGGCGATAAGACCTCACCATTCATTTGTTTTCGCTTTTCTTTCACGACAATCTGTCAAAGTTGACTTTCGTTTACGCCTACAATTTTCAATACCAGTGTAAGTCATCTTCGTTCAATACAAGGGATAAGTCGTCGTGATTCAATGTTTTGTTCTTAATTTCAAGGACGAATTGTCAAAGTGACCCTTCCTTGGTTCGTCATCTAAAGTACTGCTATATGTGTACTATTCTTCAAGACTGTGTAATGTCCATTGTATAAATGCCCCGAGAATAGTAAATTATGAACAATATTACCGGAGCCATACTCAACTATAGTTTCATTATTTATGTAATGCACTCTAAAAAGGCACTGAGGAAATAAATCACTGATAATACTGACTTTAACATGACCAGCAAATTCATCATCGACCACCATCACACGTTTATAATCAGCAGGCTTATTGATAGGCGTTATATAAGATTGATCACCAATAATGAAATCTTTATATAGGTACCATTTCTTGATCACGTTGTTAACACAATTGGAACAAATCTCAAAATGTTCATTTTGGTCTGCATGTAAACAATAAGAAATTGAACGAAACAAACAATTGCCATCACCAGTAATTGGAATCACTTCAAAGTTTTTGTACAGTGCCATGGAGATGTTGACTAGAAGAGATCTGGATGACAACTGCTTTGAAATATATTATTGGTTGGTTAACTGCAGAGACAACGCAGACAAATTTCAAAATTCAGAATTAAACATGTGCTTAATTTTAGAAATGCAATACGAATTTTCTGCGGAAATGCAGAAGTCATAGTGAAAATAACAAAATTCGTTAGAAATAAAATACATATTCCACATAAGGAAAACAATGGGGAGAACACTCAAACACTTCTCCATCAGTTGACACATGACGGAAAGCAATGAAGTTTCTTGATGGCTCAACTACGTGTTAAGTTGGATATTAAAACATGAGTTATCAAAATCGGTCCAGTAGAACCGCAGGACGAACTGGGCAAAATTTAAGAGACATATAATAACTAATTCTCATAACGAATACGAAGGGGAAAGAATTCAAACACTTCCCCTTCAGGCGAAACTTGACTAAGAGGAATGAGATTTATTGGTGACTCGTCTATGTGTTAAGCAGGATATTTTAAAAAAATGATCAAAATCGGTCCAGTAGAACGGGCAGATGGAGTGCTTAAAGAGAACCTTGAAGCGCATCTCCTTGAGAGATGACGGAGAGGAATGCAATTTATTCAGGGTTCATCTACGTGTTAAGCTGAATAAAAACGAAGAACACTCAAGCATATCTCCTTCTGTCTAGATTTGACGGGGAGGAATGCGGTTTATCGATGGCTCATCTACGTGTTAAGACAGATAATTTGAGAAAATAATGATGAAAATCGGACAAGTA
Source organism: Lepisma saccharinum (assembly GCA_022664845.1). NCBI lineage: Eukaryota > Metazoa > Arthropoda > Insecta > Zygentoma > Lepismatidae > Lepisma > Lepisma saccharinum. The sequence continues at coordinate 8,664 of JAGDQP010006967.1, read as the reverse complement.
GAATGGCCGAACGGACTGGATAAAGAAAAGGACTCAAACACTTCTCGTCTTGTTGAGACTTAACAGAAAGGAATGCGATTTACTGATAATTTATCTACTTTTAAGCCCGCACATTCTAAAAAAGAATAAAAAATCGATCCAGTAGAGCGGCCGGACGGACAGGATAAATTGTGTGATATAATATAATAATAAATATATTTCCTTATGCGGAAATATAATAAATATTCCCCCATAAGGAATACATAGGGCAGAACACTCAAACACTTCTCCCTCAGTTCAAGCTTGACAGAGAGGAATCAAGTTTATTGATTACCCATCTATATTTAGCCGTATATTTAAGAAAAGAATGATGATCAAAATCGTTCCAGTAGAACGACCAGACGGACTGTACGAAGTCAGAACACTCAAACGCTTCTCCTGCAGGCCAGACTTGACGCAGAGCTATGTGGTTTCTTGAGGCTTAATTTTCGTGCTAAGCTAGATATTAAAAAAAATAATGATCGAAATCGGTGCAGTAGAAGGCCGGACGTACTGGACAAAGAAGAACACTCAAACACTTCTCCTTTAGTTGGGACTAGACAGAGAGGAATACGATTTACTGATGATTTATCTACGTATAATCCCTTAAATTAAAAAAAAACTAACAAAATCGGCTTAATAGAACAGTCGGACGGACTGGACGAAGTTTATGAGAGGAATAATTAAGAGAGCACTCAAACATTTCCCCTTCAGATGAGATTTGACGGAGAAGAATGCGGTTTCTTGATGCCTCATTTACATGTTAAGCGGGACATTTAAATAAATGGATGATCAAACTCGGTCCAGTAGAATGACCGGACGGACTGTACAAATGGAGAACACTCGAACACTAATCCTTCAGTTCAGGCTTGACGGAGAGGTAGGCGGTTTCTTGATTCTTAATATACGTGTTAAGCCGGATTTTTAACAAGGAATGATCTAAATCGGTCCAGTAGAACAGCTGGACGGACTGAACAAAACTTGTGAGAGAAATACATAGAGAAGGACATTCAAACGCTTCTCATTCAGTTCAGACTTAACGGAAAGCTATGCGGTTTCTTGATGCTTAATTTACGTGTCAAGTGCGATATTTAAAAAGCAGAATGGTCAAAATTTGTCCAATAGAACGGCCATACGGACTGGACAATGAAGAACACTTCTCCATCAGTTGAGACTTGACAGATGGAAATGCGACTTACTCATGATTTAGCTACGTGTTAGCCCGCAAATTCTAAAGAAGTATTAGCAAAATCGGTTTAGTAGAACTGCCGGACGGACAGGACAAAATTTGTGACAAATATCATAAATATTCTCCTATCAGGAATACATAGGGGAGAACACTCAAACACTTCTCTTTTACTTCAAGATTGACAGAGAGGAATGCGGTTTATTGATGACTCATCTACGTGTTAAGTCGGATATGTTAAAAAAAGAATGATCAAAATTGGTCTACTATAAAGGCAAGACGGACTGGCCAAACTTTTAGCATTTTTCTTTATAATAAATAGATTTCAATTACTTTATTGCTATTTTGTCCCCAATCTCGTAAGGATCCTCCCTACTCGTGCCATGTGGGCTTTGTGTTTGAAAAATGCCGTGTGGTTAGATTTCCTTGGGGTTCTCTCGTTTCGTCCCATTTCCATTTTTGCATTAATTCCCAACACCATCACGAATTCGGCCTGAGTCAACGTTGTCTAGATACCTTAAAATTTAAATTCATATTCACTTGGGCCCTATTTCCATGGTCGTACCGTAAGTTCTTCAAATTCCTCTGGTTGTTCTCCTTCTGTATGTACATTAAGAGTGCTGAAGAAATAGGATTTCCACATCAAAAATTTAATTTGAATGCTTGATGATCTTAGCATTAATTTCTAAAAATCCATATCGTTCGGGTGTACCTTAACCTTAACGAATTTATACTCCAATATATATTTCTATTATTATAAGTATTGCCGTTTTCATTTATCTCCTTAATCTGCTGTGCTCAAATATTTTTCTATGTTTTTTCTGGCGTTAATTTTCGCGTTATTGTGATGGTTTGAACTAATCCAGTTAAAATTCGTAACTATCGCTGTCTTCCTTGACTCCGCTCCTCACGAAACGTAAGGTGTTCTTCGTCTAACAAACTTTTTTATTTTCGTGTAGCTTCTTTCTACGTCATTATTATTATTATTATTATTATTATTATTATTATTATTATTATTAT
>JAGDQP010006966.1:43610-69592 GCA_022664845.1 Lepisma saccharinum | reverse complement strand
AGAGAGAGAGAGAGAGAGAGAGAGTTCAGATTTGGTTCAACACCCTTGATATAGTTGGCTCTTTCTACTCTATTGACTCTTAAAGCGGCAGGTCCTTTACATTTGGTTAGTTTTCTCTATTTTAAATATTCATTTCAGTATACGCACTTTAGTGCGTTATTATGGGCGTCCAGACCGCCTCCGAAATTCCCACTTCTAGTTTCAAAAGAGTATAAATTTAGGCGTAATTATATGTATTTCGTGTTCATACAAAGCTTGAATTCCCGAGAAAAAGATGGTGCCCCCCACCCCTCCGAAACGAAATTCTTGTTACGCACTTGATATCTGTGAAAATAAGGCAGCAAACTGCACGAAAATTTACGGTAAAATTTACTAACGAAAATGATAAATTATTAAGTTTTCAACAATATTCCGACAAACAATCTGTCTTTTATTATTCATATTATAATTGACTTTCATACTGTTATGTAGACAACATTAGTGTTGATTTTTTCATCCTGTTTCTTTGCTTCAGGGCTCACTTTGCTGCCTTATAACTTTATATTATTTTCGTACACTCTGATAATCCCAACCGGTTGGGCATGCACAAGTGACTCGGAGCCCACGTTAAACTGTAGGGTCCATCCTTAGACCCCACCCGATGATAGCCAATGGCAAACTACTGTCGGTTTGACTTGCCTAGGACCTTCGGGTTCATAGACCTTCCTCCAGGCAAAATACCCACCATCTTCATTATCATCATGATGCTATTTTGCAATGAAAAATAAAATAACAAATTTTCCTTCTTCTTGACTATTTCAGTATTCTTCCACGATCTAGCATTAACGTTAAAAACAGAAAATAGCAAATTGTGTTTACTTTGGTGCACAGATCTATTAGGTAAGCGAAACGTCTCAGAGATTTTTTTCTCAGGGTTCAAAGTGTTATCTCCCTGATCCTAAAAATTCTGACGTTGTATTAAACATGTTTAACAGGGTGCTGACTTCTTTTACACCATTTAACACGTGGAGAAATAAAATTCAAACACCCTGTATTGTTAACAAACGACGTTACTTGCATTCATTACCACTCAGGCGTAATGGCGAAAGAACATCCAAGTAAAATTAATGAATATATGATTATTGTTTATGAATATAGTACGTTTATTAAAACAAACAAAATTAGGTCTAGGCCAGCAAAAATTTAAAAAATACAATTTTTATAGCTAACGCATATATTTTGTTATTTGTATTAAAATGAGTTTAGGGGGGGGGGGGGGAAGAAACAGGATTTGTATTACAATTAAGAGAAAGCAACAAAAGCACAAGATGTCAGGAATGTCGTAGATTTTTCTAAATAACGGAAACAAGTTTTTGCACAAAGAAGGAGAGCGCAAATTACTTGTTTGTTTTTTTTTTGCGCTTTTCTTGTTGTAAACAATGGAATCGTCAGTGTTTTAGTATCCTAAAGGCTACAAAAACCTATGAATTTAGCACGTATAAAGAAAGGAAAAAAGAAAGAAAAAAAACTGGACACTACATTGTACTTTCGAAAATGAGCATCTGTTGATATTCAGGTACAACACAAGAGATAAAACTGTGAGGTTCAATCTACCTTTTTAATTAAAATAATCGCTAGATCAGTTATTCTTAACCGGTATTCTGTGATGACTGACTTGGGAACCTACTCCCTGACAAATCGTGACGTGAGCCAGAGTGGAGAATTTCAACGTTTGCCCACAGAACAATAAGAAGTGTAGTATCGTATTTTCGTATACAACTTCGATGCTAGCGACACTTGTGTGTAGGTTTGCCATTTGCAATACTTTACATGTTGATCTTGCAATACAGAAGAATCTCTGAACGTAGGGGTGTTCGGAAATCAATTCCGGCATTCGGAATTTCTGAAATTCCGCCATTTCGGAATTACCAGTGCCGTGGTAGCTCAATGGTAAAGCGCTCACTTCTGGCGCTTGGTTTCGTCGGTTCTATTCCTGTTCGTGTCATGTAGGTTTTGCCGTGGACGAACACCGTGTGCGTGGGTTTTCTCCGTGCTATCCTGTTTCCTCCTACTTTCCCCATTCTACCAATCATCCCATCATCATCCATCCGGCCTGAGCCAAATTTGCCCAAAGCCTTTAGGCTAAAAAACCTTACAAAGACCTACATTCAAATTCATAATTTGGAATACCGAAATTCCAGAATTCCGACATTCCGGAATTCTGACTTTCCGAATTTCCGGAATTCCGAGTGCCGCAGTGGATTAAAGGTAAAGCGCTCATATCTGGCGCTTGGTGTCGTCAGTTCGATCACTGCTCGTGCCATGTGGTTTTGTGGTGGACAAACACCGTGTGCATGGGTTTTCTCGGGGTTCTACTGTTTCCTTCCACGTTCCACATTCCAACAATTATCCCATCATAATCCATCCAGACTGAAGCAATTTGCCTAAAACCTTTAGGCTAATTGCCTTAAAAATTAAATTCAGATTCATAATTTGGAATTCCGAAATTCCGACTTTTCGAAATTCCAAAATTTCCGAATCGCAAATGTTGGCATTCCGATTCCGGAAATCTGTTTTCCATTCCGGAATTCCGAACACCCCTACTCTGAAGATAATTAATTATCTTCTTTTTGGCTGGAAGAGAAAATGTCAGGCACTATTATGTAAACTTAATTGTAATTGGTGAAACCAAAAAGTAAAATGTATTGAGAGATGATACAACAGACTAAACAGTTTGATAACCAATATTTGTTACTATTTGTATTATTATTTTTTTAAATCAATCCACGAAGCCCGCATTAATTTTCATACTAATAGAATTTTTGTGATGAAGTAGGTAGTGCACTTTCACTGCCAGCCTTTTATATTGAAAATTAACAAGCTACTGCATGTGTTTTTGGTCTAGAAAGCCACTGATACGCCTATTCGTGGTCAAGGTGGCGCGCAGTGCTGACCCCACGGCTGTCACTCAGGTGGACGCAGTTCCACCAACCGCGGACAGATGGCGTTGGGGCAGGATCAGGACCTTTCGATCTGTAACTTTAGTGGTTATTTTTTTACTACATGTGTTTAGTGTTATTTTGTGAAACGAAAGGGTTCTTAGTTGTAGCATATTTTTATCTCAATGAATGTCATATAGAAAATATTCCCCTGATATTAAAAGCAATGAGAGTCTACTTATTCAGACCAATAGTCTTTCTCAACTATGTCCCGAGAACTTAATCCATACAGTCGGTCCAATGCGTGAGATGGCAGCACGAATTATTTTTATTAATACTGTGGACAATATACTGAGTTTCATTTCCACTTTTATTCTGTGGTCAGTCCGCGGTCAGGCTCACGTAAAGACTTGTTGGTAGTAATTCCTTGCAGGTGCCGCGAATCAAAAGAAATAAGTCGGTAGTCTATATATCTTACATGAGCGCACGGTCAAAATATTCCCCAACTTGCAAAGTAGAAATTGTTCTGAAAGCTAGTAGAACAACGTAGCAGAGAAATCAAGAAGATTGCTCTCTGGAGGCAGAGAATCGAACCAGAATCTTACAGTTGCTGTCCTATTGTCGAGCACCCGGACTGCATCTGGAAGATCTGAATTGAATTCCACATTTGATTTATTTATTTATTTATTTTTGTAATCTTTAGAAATTATCGTTGTATGTAAATCCAACCGAGAAAATTAATGAGTGAATTCTGTTATGGATGGCCAGATCTTTTCCTTGTTTTTGGTTGTTTAAAGAAAACGATTACCGTATTTAATATATATATATATATGAAACAGAAAAAATATTACAAAATACGAGTTTCAACTTTTTATGATTTTTTCGGTTTTTATGAAAGAATCGAAGTTGTGTCTTAATTTTAACTTTAGTTTTGTTAAAAAAAATCCCTTTCGGTAGGCCTACAGGCTGAGGTAGATCTCGGAAGTTTTTTTTTATTTTCAAGAATTCAAATCTCGCCTTATATGGGAGCTAGCGAGAAACTTCGCCCCCAACTTCACTGTTTTTGAGAGGATCCAAATCCTCCTTTATCTTAACCAAAATCTCCCTGCAGCACTACACCACCATGGTGTCCATCTGCACCCTCCCACGGGGAGCTGCGCCCCCAAAGGGGAGGTTTGTCCCATTTATTGTAACCTACTCTTGGTCATACACCTTCAAAGAAAATTTCGTTTCTCTACCTTCAATGATTTGGAAATTGGGTTTTTGGGGAGGCCATTTTGGATGCAAGTTGACGACTTTTTGAAAGTTTTCTTATATTGTCGTGACCTACTTGTGATGGTACATATTAAAGTAAAATTTCATTTATCCAGCTCAAACGGTGTGCAAAATGGGATTTTGGGCGGTCATTTTGGATCCAAGATGGCGACTATTCCCAAATGTTGTAATATTTCCCTAAATTATTTGTCACAATGCACCTTTTTGCCAAATTTCGTATTTCTAGCTCAAACGGTGTGGAAAATCGATTTTTGGGTCCGCCAATTTGGATTCAAGATGGCGTATTTGGATACATCATGTAATATTTTAGTAACATACAAGTGATAATGTACCGTGTTACCAAATTTGATATTTCTAGGTGCAGCCGTTTAAGCTGTGTATTCTATACAACAATGGGTTCGGCGGCCATTTTGGATCCAAGATGGCGACTTTTTCAACATTTCTCAATATTTTCTTGAACTACTAGCGACAATACACCTTTATGCCAAAATTCGTATCTCTAGCTCAAACGATATGGAAAATAGATTTCTTGCTTCCGCCATTTTGGATCCAAGATGGCGTCTTTGAACTCATTAGGTAACATTTTCGTAATCAAACAGTGATGTTGTACCTTTATGCCAAATTTGATTTCAATAGCCCCAGCGGTTTAGGCTTTGTATTCTATACAACAATGGGTTCGGCGGCCATTTTGGATCCAAGATGGCAACCGATTTTGCTCATTATCGAACTTAACCGAGCTATTAAGCCTAGAAATAACATATAAAAGTTTGGTTCAAATATCTTCAAAATTATGGCCGCTAGCGTGTTAATATATATATATATATGTATACTTTGATATCGTACCGATCTCAATAGGTAGAATTTTCTTCGAAATCTACCTAAAAGATGTATAGAAATATTAAACTTACACTGAAAACCAGAATTTTATGAGGACTTGTAAGAAAAGTAGAAAATTGAATAAACAGAAGGAAATAAGTTTTTCTGTTACAATATAACTATTTATTTACTTTATATATTCTAGTGCTTTTATTTTATAGAGCTATTTTGATCCTTGAAGTATGCAAATAAAAATAAACAATGATAATTTTTGTACGTGCTTTAAGATTGCACAATGTACGACTATGTCTGACATGTATATCCGTTGTTGTTCATTTATTTTGAACCCGGAGATCGTTTAATAACCTGTGCAATTTAACGTCAAACCAAATCTCCTGACGATGTTAGCAGCACGGCTTACGAAACGATTGTCTGGTTCAAAATAAATAAACCACAACAAATATCTGAAAAAGAGTTTTATTAGTAAAATGAGATTTCTTTTCTAAGCATATAGTCATAAACTTATCTTTTTAAGAAGAAAGGCTGACCAAATTTAAACTCATGTAAAATCACACTTCTGAAACCATACAAACAGAACTAACCTATCATTCTGAAACATAAAAGTAACAAACTTGACTTTATAAATATTACTCTTACGTTACGCGCTTATCAAATAAGAAATATAAAACACAGATTCTGCATGTTCTACGATTTTAAAAAGAATCGAATCCTATTTATGGCCTTTACGCATCTTTGACTCAGGTCGGGATAGGGTAGGGGAGAGGATTACGGAAGGAGGTCACTCAGGGGATAGTTTGAAGATGTCATTCTGGTATGAGTCTGGGGAAACCTGTCAAGCTGGCTGGCTCCGCTAGACTGTAACCCAAGACCTTTTGAATACAAAGTCATTCTGTCCGTCTGGCTTACAAATCCACACCGTTGGACTAAACTTTGCATGGCTTCTGTACCTAACCAGCGGAACCGCACACTATAGCTGGTCGCAAAATTTTCACAGCAGGAAGGGGAAATTTTAACCCCCAATAATATTAGTACAAGGTTACCGAATATATCGTATCTTCTTATGTTACTCGCATGGCATCTCTTTCGTTTGTGTTGCACAGGATATGTTTACTGTATTTGTAGTTAGGAAATAATTGCTAATAGATAAGCAACACTGTAATCTTAATAGGGTCCAGAAAATTTGTTTAGAATTGAATTGAATTTGTTTATGGCCTTTGGTATCTTTGGCTCAGGCCGTTATGCGGTAGGTAAAGGATAGGGAAGGTATCGGCCAGGGCCTTTCTTACTATCCCGGCATTCGTTTGGTGGAACTCAGGGGAAACCCTGGAAAACCTCAATCAGGACGGTCGACCGTGGGGTTCGAGCCCATTGCCAATAAGTATGTTTGGAATTATTTGATCTCATCAAAGAATGGGCTACTTAGAAATGGAATTGTTATTAACATCCTAAATGATTTGGCCAGCTTCTAGGACGTTGACTACAGTTTTAATAAAATTGGTTCCTAACCACTCCGCTCAATGGACCCCTCCCCGGGACTTGAACCCGGGAACATGCGCAAAGAAAGTGAACCTCTCTGTCAACCGAGGGTCTTCAAGAAGTATTATTATCAACAAATTATGTTGAAAATTAAATAATAATATTTAAAAGTTGATTTTATATTCAGTTTTTGGTACAACGTAATATATGAAACGTTTACAATTGGAAAACCTGGGAGAGGGCAATTGCTCGCTATAGCCAGCCCCCTTCTACGGACACCCATAAATATATTTATTTGAGTTATCCTGTAGCTAGGAGACCTTCACTATAGGTCACCAGGCTTTATGCTAACAGTGCTGATATTAAGCCTACATAATTCTCGCGACAGAAAGCATTCAGAATTTTCCAAATATGCTATTTGCTCTTCTTGTATGGCATTACAGACCAAATTAAGCCTTTGTTTCTAAGAAGAATTGCCTTCCCAATTTTACATTCCTAGGAGAGTTTCAGCATGCTCTTTGACCCCATCTTCTAATCTCATGTTTGGTCTTTCTTTATATAGGACTTCTGTTAATACCTGTTTCATATGTACAGCTCATTACAGTTTCCTTACTTTTATCTGGTTTCTTTAACAGTTCGTATAATTCCATATTGTATTTTTCCCCATTGTTCATCCTACTTCACTGGCTCTTAGAATCTTGTAAGTATCTTCCTTTGAAGCGCGTTGAGTTTTTCTTCGTCCCTTTCAGTTTCATACCTTAAAACTGGCTTTATTATTGCCTGATACAATTTTCTCATGTTTTTTTCTGTGCATGTCCTTATCTTTCATCAATGATAATAGCTTTATTGGCTTGGTTTAGTTTCTTTATTTCATTTGATTCTTCATTTATATATTGTTAGTGTTCCTACATATATTAATTTATCCATGTTTTCTAGCAGGTGACTGATTCTCTATTCGAAGTTTCACCGTAAGCACATTTCTTCATGCTTACTTTCTTATTTCGTTTGTATCATTGTTTTTTTTAAATCTTATTTGTGTTGACTTTTACTACACTATCTGCCGCGTTTGTATGTTTCTACATGTATCGTCCTTCCTGTGATATTTAGATCATATCCGAGTATCTGTCTAGATATGTAACAATGGTTGCTCAGGTGTGTACCGGAATTTTCCTTTTGACTTATTGTTGTTCTGTATTAAACAGAATTGGTCCTAGACTACCTCCCTGTTTTACACCCTGTTCTATTGGGAAATCAACTGGCACTTCGTTTTGTATCTTTACTTGAACTGTTGTTTCCTGTAGTGTCATCCCTAAGAGTCAATTACTTTTGTTGAATATACCTAATTCATGCATAGCCTTCAAAATTTTGTTCTGTTTGTGGAACTTTCCAGGAATTCTATTTTTTCCTCGTCCTCTTTTCTGTTTATGGTCATCTCTCTAAGAAAATAACATTGACTTACTATTTTATTAAAAATGTCGTTTCGTTCCCTGTGGACCTGAGTTTGCGTGCAACGTTAACAGCTTTCACGTTAAGTGTATAACATCATATACACCAACAAAAATATTTCTTTTCTTTCTTTTGTTTCTTGGAAGCAGGAACAATGGAAACAAATTAAAACAATGATGAACGCGGAAAAGATTTTTCTCAGTGAAAGTAGCATAGATTCGGTGATGCGTAGGACAGTGATAAGCAGGTTGAGGAAGAAGTGGAAAATAAAGGAATCACTGAAAGTAAAAAAAGTTAAACGTCTGTAGAAATGAATCATGTGTGAAAAGAGAAAAATTATAACGCTTTAAATCATGTGAATTCTGTTCATACTTATTGTAAGTTCGCTGTTATAAAATATGGATGATCATTCCAACAAATACATCTTGATGCTGAAGTACAATTCTTAAAGTGATTTTATTAATTCTCTTTGTTATTTTCTGCAAACAACTTCATTGACGTTTCGTCGAAACCAGCAGATTCTTCAAGATAAGTTTAATCCACTCGTCCGGATCTTGCATTTCCTTTTTGTCATGACAAATGGAAAAGTAAGGTAAATGGATAAGAATAAATTTAATATAGAACAAATGTTTATACGGGAAACATACTACCATTTTAGTACTTGTTAAATATCACAGTCGGAGGGAGACTTCACTATATGTGACCGCCCCCGAAGAAAAATGTTTAATAAAACTTACTTTTCAAGAAAAATGCTGGTTAAGTTTGACAGCAATAAGAAACATGATGAAGTCAAAATGCAATGAGTTCCACGTTTTGTCACCATAGAATAGCAAGATACTAACCCCCAGTGTCTCGTACCGTTAGTTTTGAAAACTCGCTGAACTTATTATTTTGACACGGACAGACGGCCAAAGCGGAAATAGAAGGTCCCTTATTGTTACCAATAGTTCGCGCTATGCTATCAATGGACCTAAAAAGTCCTGAGATCAAGCCTAGTTCTTCTCTTGCACGGAAACGATATTTCTAAGACTATGACAACTTTCTATCTATATTTCTATTTTAAACTATTATTATTTTTCGACCACCAAGAATATTATCTGTCCAGCAGACTTCATAGAATTAATAAATAAAACCACTAAATCACAGCAACAAAACTACGTAGATTCCTTGTCACTGCATTTATTCTCGACAAGCTCGACATTCAAACTGCCAAGTTTCCTGATTATTTGTAACCAGAGACAGTGAAAATTTGTGACTCACGAATTCGCGAAAATTCCAAAAAACAGGAAATATGATGAGGAATAGGTGTGAATATAATTTTTAATCGTGATATTGTGGCATCCTGATGCTATTCAAGGATTTTGAGAACGGATAATTTAGCAGCTCAGGGAAATTTAGTAATAGATCAGGAAATGTAGCTAATTTTTAAAGGTTATTCGCCAAAAGAAATAAGAAAAATGAAATAAAAGATGTATACAGCGTAAAAGCACTCACTGGTCAAATTATCATTCATGTTCTGAATGTAATTCTGTAATTTCAACAAAATTAGCAAATGATAAAGGAAGACAATCTTCAGCCCCAAGAGTGCTAATACTAACATAAAAGATGTACCTATTGAAGAAGCAATGTATGCCTATGTTTAATTAAAAGAGTAACCAAAAAACGAAATGAAAATTTCCTAGAGTGACTTGAATATATTTGTTGATGTTTCTTTGAGAGCAGTTTAAATGCCTATATCAAATACTGATTGTGAGAGATTCTATTCACAGTTTTCGTATGTGTTAACAAATGGACCCACTAATCTCAGTGGGACAAGTTAAAAACTTTTGTTTTCATATCTTTTTGAGACAGAATATTAAGATATTAGATGTGAATTCTCATTGTTGTATGTTGCAGGTAAATACAGGGTTTGTGCTGTTTTTCATACAAGTAACTTAATCTATCCAACATATAAATTCACACGAATTCTAGCCTTGTATTCACGGAATTTTGCTTGTACTCGCGAATTTTTACAATTTCTATTCACGAGATTTCACTTTCTTTACTTATAATAATAAAGTTTTAATAACATTTGAGAGACTTGCAAAACGACAGGCGAAAGTTTGCATTATCTAATTCAATAGGTACATTTGCAAAAATATGGAATTAAATGCCAGTGTTACACACAAAGATACACAAGTATTTCCTGTAACGACAAAACTATTCTGTCACAGTGGTGAACACAACCAGAGTTGGAAAACTTATAGTCACTTCCTCTGCATACTACACGTATGAAAGGAGGAAGGCAGGAATCGATATAGCAGGAATGTTGGGGATTGCAGAGAAAGACGGGAAACAAGAACCATTGATCTTGCCAAATCAATCAACAATCTAGTAATGGACATTTTTTAAAGATGAAATGAATTCGATGTTACTTAATGAATTAGTGTTTTTAAGTCATAAAAAAAAAACTAGTGAGGATATGCCCGGATTCGAACCACAGCCAGAAGAATCCCTAAACTTCATAAGACAAATGGCTGGATTTTACTTGTCAAGAACCAGTTGCCAGGTTGGAAAATACCAAGCACATATAATTTCCGCTGCACTAAAGCAGCGGTTCGCTGTAAGTCCTCGAAATTGTGAAAAATAACGACGGATGGCGCCAATGGGTTGAATGTAGGAGTTAATTCTAACAGAATTTCTCGAAGTACCCACTTAGCAGGGCCGTCGAGATGTTGTTTTAGTTCGTAGTATTTATGTTACTAGTGGTTTTTACTCTATATTCGAATTTCCTTGTAAACAAAGTTGCAATTTTCTTTTTTATATACGAAGCAGAGCGCTAATTCTGAGATCGATAAAGCTACACAATGTAGGTTCGAGAGCTTGCTGTTTCGACCATTCTGTCCACAAACACACCACTTGTAAGCCATAACTGTAATTTTAAACCTAATTGAAACAAGCAAAGTGTTTTTCAAATTGATGCCTAATCCTTAAATATTGTGATTTTTGAATGAATTTTGAATGTACTCATGCACCTCATACATTTTGTAGATTACGTTCTTGTGATTGTCCGATTTTAGTTTCTATACTATTATATAAAAATGTAGGGGGAAGAAAATGCGTACCTCTTGAACGGATACACCTACCGCGATTAATCCCCTATTCCCTTGTACTCTACAACCCACACGAAACTTGTGTTGATTGGGTTGCATATAACGAAGGGGTTGGTTGCCTTGTTTCTCAACCCTTTTTATGCAGCAGCTCCCTTTCTGTTACAATAGGAATCGTCTTCGTTCGAACTTTGATTTAAAAATTGCCGATTTTCTTTTTTCTTCTATTTTAGGAAAATTTAAGAAAATTTAAGGAAAAAAGGGACCCAAAAATCCCTTTTCGTCGTATTCATCGCTAACTAAACTTCTCTACGAGAACGATCAGTGATCACTTACACAATATGTGTGGCCTATCGACCTATACGATATCCTCGAGTTTGGACAAAATTGATTGAATAGCTCATTTTTGGCGATTTTTTAAATGAAAATTTGCTAAATCTGAAACACCATGTTTTATGTCACAGCGTGACGTCACCATGCGACCTAGGACCACAAAATCCGAATACGTTGTAGAACGATCCAACCATACTTAATCTGAAAAAGAATCATTTTGATATGATGTACCGTTCCCGAGTTACGACCCAAAAAGCTTATATCACAACCGTTTGTGACACAGTAATGAAACGGTTACGGATATGCACCATTATCATCATCACTAGGGTTTTCCGAAAGCGGTAGGCCCTTCAAGGAAAGTTAAGCCCTCTCCATTGATCCCGATTTTGCGCTGTTATTTTAACGATGTATCTTCTTTAATACCGTCAACGAGTTGTATTCGTCTTCTTCCTTTTCCTCATTTACCTGTCCTACTTCTTCTCCAATTTTGATGTTTGCTATGATTCCAATTACCTTTTCTTTCGTCTAATTCACGTTTATTTTCATTCTATCTTCGTCACAGCTTTTCTACAGCCGTTTTAACATCTTGTGGGCGCTCGTAGAATTCACACCTTTAAATTTGTATAAATAATCCTTCTTCTTTCTCTCCGTCTTTCCCCACCCACGTGGATCGACGTTTCTGATAAATCTTCTCCACAAAGCCCTGCCCTGAAATTCTCCCCTGACGAGACCTTTCTCCCCGAGATCCTTCTTAACCCCATCCGTCCATTTCGTCTTTGGCCTCCCTCCACCTCTTCACTTTCATTACCATCACTCTTCTGACTACATAGTCATTTGTTCTCCTCATTACATGTCCATACCACTGTAGTCTTCTTTCTTGTATCTTCTTGGATATCTCTACAAGCTTGATTGTTCCTCTCTCTTACAGTTATCACTCTGTTCTTTCCTGTTATCCCACACATCCATCTTAGCATTCTCATTTCTATAACATCTAAGCTCTTTTCTTGCGCTTTCTTTATTGACCATGTTTCTGCTCCGTACATCATTGCTGGTCTAACCACTGTCTCTTCAATTTTTTATATGATTGAAATTTTCATGCCCCTCTCTTTTACTGACTTTAGGTCCCCGAAGGAACGCGGCCTCCGGTTAAGAGACACTGCATTAGATGTTAAAGATGCAACCAAAAAAACTCACATCCTTTTTGAAAATTTGTCTCTGCAGTAAAACAGAAAAACTCCCTAGAAAATAAGAAGTTAAATCCACTACTCAACAACAAAAAGTGAATGGTTTCCTTGGTAAAGCGTAGATTTTGTATTCGGAAGGTCATGGGTTCGTGCCCAGGGCTAGTGGGCAACCTGAAAATTTTCCAGGGTTTTTGCTCCGTTATAGAAATCTAATGTATGGTTGGTAACCTTCAAAGTAGACTCTGGCCGACTTCCTATTGCTTCCTTTCCTAAATGCATTCCCTTGATGACATTTAAAAATGCAGTTTGTTCTGTCAATTTTAATTTTAAAAATGCACTAAAAGCTAGAGAATAACGAACAAAATGATTAACGAATTTTCTGAATTTAAGGATATTTAAGAGTATAACTAACTTTTCTGAATTATTGTTAGTTTTCGCTTTACTTTTCAGAACATTTTAAAGACGGTATTCTTTTGTTTAAAAGCTTATTTTCTTCTTCGTAATGTCGTTTTATGGGAAGGGAAAAATGTCCTGATTTCTTTCACATTTTTCCCTTATTTTTAGAACCTTTCTTTCACATACATACAAGAAAAAAGTTTTTTATTTTATTTTTGTGAACAAAAATAATAAACTGCATACCACAAACTAATAAGCAGCTTCCTGGTGTATGAAAAAGAATATTAAAATAAATTAAACTGGTGTAAGTTCGCTAATATGTTTTAAAGTAACAATATCGAAAATAAAGCATCAGGGATCGGCTTGGATTCGATCCACAGTCAAAAAGTTTCTAGAATTTATACGACACCGCATTGGATTTGATTAACAAAAATTAGTTTTCTCGTATATAAAATGCTTCTATTACGTGCCATGATTGAAGAACTTACACGGCGGTTAGTCCTAATTGCTTTGAATTATTAAAAAAGGCGGATGGCGCCAGTGGGTTCTGTATTTGGGTGTCAATTCTGTAGCGAATTTATCGAAGTACCCACTTAGCAAGGCCGCCAGCAAGAGCTCTCGATTCATGATATTTACGGTTCTTGGTGTTTCCGTTTTATATTTAGATTTGATTTTTAAAATACTAAAGTTCCTTATTTAATTTTTTCACATAAAGTGTGCGAAGTATATCACGCCAATCTGAAACAAGTGAAGCCGCAAAGTGAACCTACATTTCAAAGATTTATCCGTTGTTTGGTCCACCTTAAAGGAATTGTTTTCGGGTAGTATTTTGTTTCTAAGACGCTAGATGGAATCAGCATCGACTACGGTCGCTCACCTGGTGGGGATTCTGGAAACTTTTCCTCTTCTCTCAAATAGTTTTTAGCGGGTAAACAAATATAGGAAGAACTATTTTGAAAGAGGACTCAGTCATTCTCATAAATTACTACCAGAAAAGTGGACGGGGATGGGATGACATTTTACGGCCGCGGGCTCCTTCCTCCTTACTTAGTTGTTTCGTCTCGTGTCTTGAGCCGCAATCTATCTTTTGCCCACAAACTGTTAGCAATTTTTTTTTCTTTCTCACTTTTGCAAATGGTAAATAAGTCACGATTGGCAAAGATGGTCGAGGCAATCTATGATCTTTTCTTGTGTAATCTGGATATTGCCATATCGTCACCCCTCCATAACCTTATCCTAAAGATAGAATTTTATATAGTTTGTATTAGTTCGAGTCCAGGCTGGGGCATGGGTGTGGATTTTAACTAGATGTAAAGCCTAAAGAGCCGGATCGTGACGGACCGAAGTCCAACGTTACTAGACTGGCCCATATAAAATCAAGTTTACCAAAAGTTTTACTTTGTATTAATCGAGAGAATTTATTGTTTTGCATAAAACTGCAGTGGATAATAAATTAACTTTTCATAAACCCCCGAAAGAAATATTCGGGTACGCTTCCAACTTGAAAGTCTTGGAAAAATGAAGTTATCGATTTAATTCAATATATATGATAATTCAATCTTCCAGTGTTTAATTTTGTGCCTCTGAAATTGTATTTTTAATATTAGTTGAGTGTTTTGATCGACAGTTGAAGCGAGAACAAGGGTAGAGAAGAAATAAATTCAATTTTAATTGGGGGATATAAGTGAATAAGTCAGATAAGGCCACTATTTCTTCGCCTTTCAATGCTATAGACATATAATATTACGAGTGAGTTTAGTGTTTTATGAGAAGTATGTATTATGAAAAAATTTCGACAGTAATGAAGCAGAAACAACAAATTATGTCGAGGGATTGTACTTGTATTTAGTCTGGAAACGAGGCTTGAAACCCGAACTCTTGGAGCCATCAAAGAACGTTCCTCTGTTTGGGTCTTATGTATGTGGCGAAGCACTACCTCTAGTGGGTATATGTGCATAGTTGCATCCTATTTGATAAGGTGCATTGTCTATCATGTATAAGAACATGTTCCCTGTGTTGAGAATCTCTCGCCTGCGGTCCTTAATTATGATATATATATAGTGAAACCTGTAGTAACGGACACCTCTATAAAGCGGACACCGCTCGTAACGGACATATTTTGTAATCCCCGACCATCACTATAAGAAAAAACGTATTGGGAAACCTCTCTAAAGCGGACACTCTGTATTGCGGACACGGACAGTGTTTTCTGTCATTTATAGACAATATTTACCTCCCTATAACGAACACTTTCGTAGTGATTTAAGGGTAAACCGCGGATTGTCAATATACCGACTGTCATGTAGAATGGTTGAACAAATTGCCTTCCATAGTTCGTAATTACAGTATGAAAAACATTTTCAACGCTGATGGAACTGGACATTTCTTCGTGCACTTCCGGCTAAACAATATGCTTGAACGGAGAAACGAACTCCAATCGGATGGTAAAATAGCAAAAGAGCGGCGCAAGACATTGAAGAGGAAATGGAAGAGAAGAAACCGTGTGAAGTGAAAAATTGCACAATAACAACCAATTTCTCAATTTGTGGAGCATTTCTACTTTTCTCTCTCTCTCTCCCTCTTTCTCTCTCTCTCTTACTCTCTGCACGAAAAAGTCACAAACATACGGAAGATGTAATATGTAGTGATTATCGAAAAGTGCAAAAAAATATTAAATGTTATTTCTAAGTTGTGTCCTGAACATAAAGTTCAGCTTAGACGGAGGAGGGTAATGCAAGAAAGATTTTAGTTATATTCATACAGTATAATTGCTTCATCCACCAGTGTATACTCTTTAGTTGTATATGACATTGCTAACTAATTTATGTACGAAAATATTGAAACCTCTGTAAGGCGGACACCTCTCTATAGCGGACAATTTTCGATTCCCCGTGGCTGTCCGCTTTAGAGAGGTTTCACTGTATATATATTTATGAATAATTTCAAATAAAATATGTTGGTACTGGGTTTGTTTCCCAAAAATAGAATTGGGTACTGTATTTTGTGTTTGTTTTGGCCTGAGATTTGGTGCAGACTTTGTGCAGTTGTTGTGTTGCGATTACTACTACTTCTACTACTACTACTACTTTTAATAGTAGTAGTATTATTTATAGCAATAATAATTCCCCGTTGCTATTGTTGTGTATGCATACACAGTTAGCAATTTATTTGTGGTTGGGTTGTTAAAAACAGTTTTTCTAATAGTAGATGTTGGTAGTCGCTGTTGACATCTTCAACTGTCAGATGGGCTTGGAAAAACAGGCCCTACAGTTGTCTGGTTAGTTGGATTCTGACCACTTCATGTGATCGACCACTACGCGGTTGTGTCTAGTCTGGAAGCGGGACTTGAAGCCCGAGCCTTCGGAGCCATCACGAAACATTCCTCTGTTTGGGTCTTATTTTTGCGGCGTAGTACTACCTCGGGTGGCTATATGTGCATTTCGTACTGGGTTCGGTCCCAAATATGAAATTGGGGACAATATTTTGTGTTTGTTTTGGCCTGATTTTTTGTCCAGACTTGACTTTATGCAGCTGTTGTACTGCAATTATTATTATTACTTATAAATAATAATAATAATAATAATAATAATAATATTCCGTTGCTATTGTTGTGTATGTATACTCAGTTTGCACTTTATTTGTTGTTGGGTTGTTATAAATGATTTTTCTAATAGTAGTTGTTGTTAGTCGCTGTTGACATCTACTGTCAGATGGGCTTGAAAAGATAGGCCCTACAGTTGTCTGGTTAGTTGGATTCTGACCACTTCATGTGATCGACCACTACGGGGATTGAACTTATGGCTACGTGCATAAGATGACCGTGATAGCCACTTCAGTATCTCTAGGTCATTTTTGGCCATAAGTTTGTCTATTAAGAGCAGTTTGATCTCTAACAGCCTTTTAAGAAGAGTTTTGTTTTCTACGTATGTATATCTGATAGTGTTGTATGTACCTTGGTGACCTGGTCCAGTTCATCGAACATGGATAACGTGGAAGCACATTTTGAAAATTATAATAGGTCAGTGTGGTATGGTAGTTCATGTTGGGCTTTCAGGGTAATACTCTACCATATTTGGTTTGTTGTATAATCTTTTCTATAAAATCTTTGGCACTAGATTGTTGTTTTGGAGGATAAGTGTTTGTTCTACTTAAGCACAACCGTGCTAGAAAGTGTGTTTCTGAATGTTTGATAATAAATGTACACCCCTCATATGTACTGACTTAAAAACATGTTTTAAAATCATTTGTTAAAAGGCCTATCTGATTTCACAGAGGGGGTGGTGATCATGTTCTTTTTGGACAGTTTTGCTACTGCTTGTCCCGAAAGTAGTATTTAGTTTAATTTTTTTTTATATATATTGGCATGTGTGCACCTGCATGTTTGAAAATGAGTTTTCTTATTTCAATACATTGTTTTGCTTATCATTGACTTCCATGCCATGTTTGTATACTACACTTTTTGTGATATTTAAATGCATTTGATCAGCAGTATCGTGATCCACCTGAAGGTCTGTTAATAGACTCTTTAATGTTAAAAGAGTTGTTTCAATTGTCGGTGTGAAATGAGTGTTATTAGGCCTTTTTTTTTTTAGTTTTTTTTTTTAAAATAGTTTTGTTCAACTATGACAAGACTCGGTCGAATAGAAGTGCCCAAGGAGAGCGCAGATTCCGCCCTATGTAGACAGACTTTGTTTATTCTTTGTCATTAGTTTTTTTTTTCTAGCATTGGCATTTTTAAGTACTCAAACCTTTGAGTTTATCTCAATATTTTATTAAGTTGTAGGTGTCATATTTTGTGCAATCAAATTTGTCATCTTTTGTTAATATTATCAGTGTTTTGACTATTCGGCACGTCTTTTGAGGTACGTTTAACCGTTTCCATTTTAATATTAGTCCAAACGTGTGTAAGGAGAGCTGTGGTTTGGCCCTTTATTTGGATTTAATCCCTTTATTTTTAAAAGGTAAATTAATGTTGGGTATTCCATGTTTTGGAAGCTGAGCTTCGTTTTATCTAATATCAAGCTTTGCAGATGGTTTCGCTTTTTCTTAACAGCTATAATGGCCTTAGGGAAGAGCTTTGTTTTTATTTAAAAAGCAAGCTTTATGTTTCATTAGTGTGGAGGCTATAAGTTTGTTTCCTTTTAGGGAGTCCAGCGCTACTGCGATTGCTCTGGATTTCCCAGTTCTCTGTCGTAAAAGTTTTTTTTTACATACTTTGGTATATAGATCCCTTTCTTGTTTAAGTTATGGGATTATGTAAGTTTTGCCACAGTGTTTTCTATTTTGACTGTGACGTCATTCTAAATGTCGTCAATAAGTTGGTTGAATGCTTGTGGAGCTAATGTTGCCCTTAACAAAATTCAGAGTTGGTTTTTCAGTTTGAATATTGGTACAGGACTGCGTTGCAGAAATCTCTCTTCACGGATAGTGTGCCTCTGTGTTGAAGGATTCTGGTCTTTGCCTCTGCCCGGATATGAACCCGGTCTGTCTTGGTTCAGAGTCACCTCAGAACACTTTTATTAAATGTCCATCTTGTAGTTAATATTATCAGTGTTTTGCCTATTGTCCTTAAAACATATAATCTAAACCGAATACAACTTTCGGGGACAAATAAGTAGTAGCAAAACTGTCCAAAAAATCCACTATCACCAAAACCGGATCAGATAGGCGTGCTGTGAAATCAGATAGGCGTACACTTATTATCAAAGATCCAGAAACACACTTTCTAGCACGGTCGTGCTGAGATAGAACAAACATTTTCCCATTAAAACAACAATCTAGTGCCAAAGAATTTTTAGAAAATATTATACAACAAACAAAATAAGGTGGGGTATTAACCTGAAAGCCCAACGAGAACTACCATACCACACTGGCCTATTGTGATAATCAAAACATGCTTCCATGTTATCCATGTCCTACAAACTAGACCAGACCACCAAGGTACACAAATAGAATCGGATATCCGTAGAAAACAAACATCTTAAAAGCTGTTACAGATCAAACTGCTCTTAGTAGACAAACTTTTGACCAAAAATGACCTAGAGATACAGAAGTGGCTATCACGATCATCGTATGCACGTAGCCATAAGTTCATACCCCGTAGTGGTCAATGACATGTAGTGGTTCAGAATCCAACAAAGCAAAACAACTGTACGGCCGGTCCTTCTAAGCCCATCAGACTGTTGAAGATGTCAACAGCGACTACCAACAACTACTATTAGAAAATCATTTATAACAACCCAACAAATAAAGTGCAAACTGAGTATATATATACACAACAATAGCAAAGTATTATTATTATAAATAATAATAAACATCGCAGTACAACAGCTGCATAAAGCCAAGTCTGGACCAAAAATCAGGCCAAAACAAACACAAAATACTGTCCCCAATTTCATATTTGAAACCGAACCCAGTACCAACAAATTATTTGAAATTATTCGAATATATATATAACTAAGGTCCGCAGGCAAAAGAATCTCAACACAGGGAACATGTTCTTATACTTGATAGACAATACGCCTCATCAAAAAGGATGCAAAAATGCAAATATAGCCACCAGAGGTAGTGAGTGCTACGTCGCAAAAATAAGACCATTGAGTAAATATCTCAATGATAAGACCCAAACAGAGGAATGTTTCGTGATGGCTCCGAGGGCTCGGGCTTCAAGTTCCGCTTCCAGACCAGACATTTCTTTTAAAGTTTTACACTGTTCCTTCATTATGTTTAAAACGAGTGTGTCAAAATCTCAGAAGGAAATAGCAACAACATTACAACAGAGTGCAAATTGATATATCAATAAAACAATTAAGACCACTTAATCACAGACAGAAAGAACTTCTCAGATTTTACAACACAAAACCAGCTGCCTTATTTTTTTAAAACTCCAATACTTCCCGTTCTCCGAAAACAAGAAAGAAAACTTCATCCCTCTTGTGACGTTAGAAACTCACGCTTCCGCGGACAACCAAAAAAGGGCAGTTTTCTCCGGCAAAGCACACCTAAGGAAAAAAGGGGGAGGGTGCTGTTTGACACGACCTAGAAGAGAAAGTGGGCAAGCCAAGTGACGGAATTTGCAACTAAAGTCTTAATTTGGCAACCCTTAGATGAAGGAAGAGTAGTACTAGGCTAAGGTTGTAGATAATGGTTATAAATGAAAGACAAATTATCAGTTAAATTCCATAAGAAAAAAAAAATAAAATCATTAATAGCTTTCACAGAAAGAACGGCTAAAAACAAGATTCAGTTTCTTGTATACAAATAAGAGAATTTTCCACCACGCATATTTATATATAATAAATTATATTAAATAATCGGGAAGGTTCCAGATATTGTAAAATATTGTAGATAGTAGTATAATATTCAAGGAAAAGTATGCTCTACTTTCATGCTAATTCTATGCTCCATAATACATAACTGCAGGAAGATAATTTGTATGATTAATTGCTAATTTACTTATAATTAGTCGGTGTTTATTTTACAAAAACATTGACAATCAAACAAACATTATCTCTTTTGATATTTGAAACAAAATTCAATAACATTTGTTCAAAATTAGCTAACTAACTCTATGGCTTATGGAACTCGCAAGTTCATCGCCGCAGTAACAAACTTTCGCCATTGGATTTTATCCTGGGCAGTATCAAGCCAGTTTTCATTACGAACACCTACTTCTCGAAGATCTCTTCTAATATTGTCCTCCCAACGACGTCGCGGTCTTCCCAATGGCCTCTTTCCATCCGGCCTTCCAACCAGGATAGAATATAATCTTCGTTTTTCCACCATAGGCACTACGTTTCTATTCTTTTCACATCTGGTGAATCGTGCAGTCCGTGGAGTTTTTCATTATGCAGTCTCCTCCATTCTCCAGTCATCTCGTCCCGTTTCGGCACGTATATCTTTCTCAAAAACCTTATTTTTAAACACACGTCATTTATGTTCATCTGCTAGGGGTTACTCAAACTTTCACAACCGTAAAGTATTACTGAAAAAATAACCGCTCTGTATATTTGCAATTTTAACTTTCTTGATATTAATCACGAGGTTAGAAGTTTCTGGACTGAATGGAAACATGCGTTCCCCGATACTAAGCTACTTTTTATTTCTTCCGTGACCTCATTTTTGCTTGTTACGTATGCTCTCAAGTATTTAAATTTGTTTACTTTCTCTATGACCTCATCCCTAATTCTTATGTTTTTAATTCCTTCATTCCCTGTGCTTCGGCTTCTTGTTATGTATTTTGTTTTATCTATGTTTACCTGTAGAGGGCTAGTAGAAAATAAAAAAATCTCAAATGCCTCCTTAAAAGAAAAGAAAAAAAATATATATCACTCTTCTACATAGCACAGGAAAATCCACAAACATCGTATTTATATCCCCAGTGTTCCTAGAATGTTCAACAACATTTCAGAACAAAGTAGGACATTCCTAGAGTATACTTTCCAGAATATTCTATGTTTGAATTTTCGGATTATGTGTAGAATATTTTGAGAATATATCGAAAGCATAACTATTCTCAACATATTCGTATCATATTCCTGAAATATTTCCAAAATATGCACTCATCTCGTGAACCACTTGTACACACTAATTTCAGTTATATATCCAAGGTCTGTCCGGAAAGTAATGTCACACATTTTATTGTGAAGCGTCTGTACGTTGTAGCTCGCTCTACCCGCCGGGATCGATGGTGGCGTAAGTCAACAATAGAGCGAGTGCTTGCTCAGTGGCTCAGTTCTCTCCGAGCTCTCGGAGGTGAAGGACGTGCGATTTCGTAAACCTCTGTTTCGTCTCTTGTACAAGACGCGATGCAGCCCTCACTGAAACTCGGCAAGTCTGCAGCGGAAACTATTCCAATTGCTCAACAGGCCTTCGGAGATGAGTGTTTACAAGGCAAGTCTACAGATGGCACAAGGCGATTTTGGAAGGCCGTGAAGAGGTCGACGACGAAGTCCGCTCTGGACACCCGTCAACCTACTTAAACGGTGAAAATGTGACTCGTGTGAAAAGAATTTGCAAACAGACCGCCGAACGAGTGTTCGTTTAATGGCCGACATGTTAAATATTACAAAAACCATCGTCCACGAGATTGTGACCAAGGATTTGCACATGAGAAAAGTGTGCGCGAAGCGTGGTGACATTACTTTCCGGACAGACCTTGTATAAGTGGGAACATTTAAAAATATCTTCGGTTACAAGAGCTACTTAGTAAGTTAACTGTTGATCTACCAATTAACTCTTGTAATTGCCAAACGTTACGAAATATTAAACAATGTTTCGTCAGAAAATTGTTCAAAATTTCGTGTTTATTTCAAAGAAAACAAAATCGGCCATTGTTTCTATTTAAAATTTTGAAGCTGCTCCCTAGTAACAGTATTCCCTGAACGCCACTGTTTTCGAAAATTTCACTGTTTGATTCCGCATTGCTAATTTGGTATTTCACTTTAGTTTGGAGCCTTTATTTACTATTCCCTCTGAGTTACAACATCTGGAAAGTCCTAAAACCCCTCTACACTATGTTAATTTTGACAACCAATAGCCCAGCAGAAATAAAATACTGAGATAATAAGAGAGACAGCCAAGGAAATAGCAGGCACCAGAAAGAAAAGAGAGAGCAAGATCTCAGAAGAAACTAAACTCTTGATGAAGAAAAGAAGGGAAATGAAAGAAGAGGAAAATGACATAAAAAGGATTGAGTACATAGAACTAAATAAAACCGTAAAGAATAAAATAAGAGAGGATGTACGAAGATATAACGAAAATCTTGTTAGAAATACAATCGAGGAGAACAAGAGCCGAAAGAAAACCAAACAACAGCTCATGATAGGGGAAAAGCAAATAATTGCAGTTAAGAGACCAGACGGGACCGTAACACAAAATAAGGAAGAAATTATAAAAATATTTGAAAATTTCTACAGAGAAGTGTACTACTCCGAAGAAGAGCTAGGAAATGAAGACTCAGAAGAAAATGATGTAGATGTCCCAGATGTAATGAAAGAAGAAGTGGATAAAGTAATTCGAGGGATGAAGAACGGAAATACGCCAGGAGAAGATGGACTCACAGCAGAGATATTTAAATGGGGAGGTGAAAACATGAAAGAGGAACTTGCGAAATTATTGACAATGTGCCTGAGGAAGAGAAAAATACCCAGAAGTTGGAATAATGCTGTTATAATTTTGTTGTACAAGAAAGGGGACAAAGAACGCGTCAAAAACTACAGACCTAATGAATATGAAAACTAATGAATATGAACTTCCACTATGTTTGGGATTCATAGATTTCGAAAAAGCTTTCGATTCGGTCTCCTTGTCAGTAGTACTTAAATCACTTGAACATCAAGGCATCGAAAATGTGTACATCAAGCTACTGCGAAACATTTATTCGACTGCCACATCTGTCATTAGACTACACCAAGAAAGTGAAAAATTTAAAGTTGGAAAGGGGGTAAGGCAAGGAGATTCAATTTCTCCAAAACTGTTTTGTGCGGTCCTGGAGAGAGTGTTCCAAAATTTAAACTGGGATGAAGTTGGAATTAAAATTAATGGCGAATAACTTCATCACCTACGGTTCGCTGATGATATAGTCCTGTTTGCTTCAAATGCGGAAGAACTACAAACCAGAATGGAAGAACTGAATAATGAGAGTTCGAAAATAGGCCTTAAAATGAATTTAAGTAAAACAAAGGTCATATACAATCAACATGCTACAAAAAGGGAAATAAAGGTTAGTAGAGAGACAATAGGCATAGCTGATGAGTATGTTTACCTAGACCAGCTCAAAACATCGAATGTCATCAAAAGTTGACTGTTGAAATAAATAGAAGATGCAAAATGGCGTAGAGTTCGATTGGAAGACTACACTTTATTTTCAAAAGCAAACTTCCAATGTGTCTGAAGCGTAAAGTTTATAATCAGTGTGTCTTACCTGTGATGATGTACGGCTGTGAAATTTGGACATTGAATGCTCAAACGACTCAAAGATTGAGAGTAGCACAAAGAGCAATGGAGAGATGCATGCTAGGAATAACCAAGAGGGACAGGAAGACAAATGAATGGATTCGCGCACAAACAAAGGTAGAGGATGTAATCAAGACTGCGAAGAAGCTGAAGTGGAAATGGTCGGGTCACATAGCTAAACGAACAGATGGAAGGTGGACAACAAATGTACTACATTGGATTCCTAGAGAAAAGAAACGACCGAGACGACGTCCAAATGCAATATGGGTAGATGAAATCAAGCGTTTTCAGGAGCTACATGGATGAGGATAGCAGCAGAGAGAGATATGAGGAAAGAAAAGTGGGAGGCCTTCATCCAGCAGTGAATAGAAAATGGCTGAATATGATTTATATATATATATATATATCTTTAGAAGTTTCTTTGTCTTATATCAAAGAGAGAGACCAAGTTTAGACTAAATTTTACTTTGTGTTTGTATAAAAGTTTAAAGAATGCCAGAATGTTGTAGGATTCGAATCCACAGCGAGCGACAGTCTAACTGCGAAATGAAAAAGAATTGATCGTGAATAATATAATTTGCCTGCAAAGTGCTTACTTTTTACACAACGTGAACTAAATATTTGAGAAAATAATTGTAACAAAATTGCGGATGTCTCTACATCACATCCCTTACAAAATTGGCGAATAGCGCTAGTGGGTCATAGTAATCAATAGCTCTGCGGGCTTTCGAAGTACCCACTTAGCAAGGCCGCCTACTTATTACGTAACTCCCCAGTATTTGTGCTGAGTTTCTGCTTTAGTGAGATCGTCATCCTCGTAGGATGTGGAATAGCGTAACCGATTTGACATTACTGCGGCACATCAGCCCATATTTATATCTTGTTGTTCAACTAAATGGAATTGGTATCTGATAGTCTTTATACTAATTCATTTTGACAATACTCGTATGTAGTTATCCATAGTAAAATGCTACAACCCTATGTTCCACCAAGAGAGGAATTGAAGGAAACATGTTGTGCTTGACCTTCTTCCTCCGAACTCAGTGGTAAAGCGTTGGCGTATCATTCCGGAGGTCGTGGGTTCAATCCCAGCGGCCGACAATCCTGACTGAGGTTTTCCAGGGGTTTTCCCTCAGTCACACCAGGCAAATACCGGGATGACACCTTCAACTTAGGCCCTGGCCGATACCTTCCCGCATCCTTTCCCTCTTTTATCCCGGTCTGAGCGATGGCCTAAAGGCCATAAAGAAAATTCAAATTCTTCCTCCTTGTAACCTTCCGGAAATGTTGCTTTTCTTCAGCATTACGACCAAGATGGGTAAAATAGGTCCCAAGCCCCGACCTACTTTACCCATCTTGCATTACGACAAGGGCTGCCGAATCCTCTAATTCAAATTCGGAAACAACAACATTAACAACAAAACATCGTCTTGTATGTACACAGTATTTTCGAAGCACAGAAAATTGCAATGCATATCGTTGGTTTATTACGAACGCACTTCTATATTTCTTCCAGGTGCAATTTCTCGGACAATATTTGAGCCTTCTAGTACGTATAGGGTAAGTCGGGAGAGATCGCGCACAATTCAAGAAAAAAATCCCTAAAATTCTATTTTGTATGCAAACGTCTCAAAAAGTACATATATTCTGTAGTGTAACATTATACACAATTACATGCCTTGAATCTTTGATATAATTCATTTTATGCTTATGATGATGCTTTTAAAATCCCTTAATTTTCGCAAACTCTCCTACTAGGGTAGGTAATATTGCGTAAATCGGTAGCAGAAATTACGCATGAGAATAAGATAACATTCGATAGTACGAACCAAATAGAAACTACTTGTTGTATTACAAATAATTATTAGTTAAAGCTGCCTGAATATTCCTATTAAATATTACATTTCTTACTCTTGGTAGTGTTTATAAACTTTACTAATACAATCGTAAGTGGACAGGGGAAAAGAATTTTAAGCTCATCACTGGGCCAGGACCAACAATGACACCAGAATCTAGCCCTAGTTTATACATAACTTTGCGCAATCTTTCCTCTCATTGTATTAAATGAATGT